>JAMALZ010000019.1:461006-537534 GCA_023630055.1 Trichosporon sp. PB005A
TGCTGGTGCTGCTGGTGCTGCTGGTGCTGCTGGTGCTGCTGGTGCTGCTGGTGCTGCTGGTGCTGCTGGTGCTGCTGCTGATGGGCCGCGAAAAGCTGCTGTTGCTGCTGGTGGGCTGCGAGGAGCTGCTGGGAGCTGCTGTTGCTGATGGCCATAAATCTGTTGCGGGCGACCGTCTTATATACATGTCAATCAACCCCCGTCGCTCGCCTTGCGCTGCACCCTTCACAGCCTACCAACACAGTGAGGAATCCTCGCCGACCCAGAGTCCTGTCTTGGCTTGCACCGCAACTCTCCAGCCTCATGTGCCGACCAGTAAGGCGGGGGGAAGAATTACAGCCCCAAGGTAGCAAGTGGAGCAACAGCAACACGAGATGCAGCGTCTACCGACTAGCAATCTGTTTCACCCCGCCAGCACCGCAGATCGTCATCTGACCCCTGCCATGTGCCTGTGCGCCGAGCACTTGCACGCTGGCGACTGGCAGCGACTGGCAGCGACTAGCAAGGAGCGAAGGGCCGGTTCGGCGCGGTCATCGCCAGGAGGCCGCCGCGTCGCCGAAGCCGAAGACCCATCCGAAACGCCAAAACTTCTACGGAGCATCGCCGCGCCCAGTTAGGAAGGTCGGACGAAGCGTGACTTCCACTGCTGCACCGATGCTCCGCGCGGCCGGTGGAGCCCGTTGGTGCAGGTATGACTAATGCGTCGGAGCTCGGAGGGGTTGGTGCGTGGCCCACCCTGGCACGAGCTGGAGGTCGGTGCTCGGAAGGGCCCCTTTGCGTGGCCAGCCCTGCTCGTGAGTCATCTACTGGCTGGGCCGCGGCTCGGCGCCGGCCGGCCCGCCGCGCCCCCCCTCGTCGCGGCGAAGCTGTGCAGGGAAGATACTGTAGAAGCAGTCTCCGGCGCAAGCATGGAAGTGCGCCGCCCCTGGCTCCGAGGGTAGCGTTTCAGTGCGCCGTTTCAGCGCATTACGTGGTGTTGTGATGTTCTGGAGAGAGCAGTGTCGATGCAATTAATTAAGCGTAGCGAGGAACCCGGACGCGCAGGACGGGCGATGCCCGGGCGTCAGAGTCAGACAGTTACCAGTCCGTTGGCTTCAGGCTCGTGCCTCGCGCGGCCTCTGCTCATGCATGCCATTCGCTGCTGCCTGCTGCACGTGCTCCGTGCGCAGCGCCGAGCGCCGAGGAGGCATGCCAGTCACACGAGCGCTCGGCGGTGTAGATCACGGCATGCCCGCACCGCATCGGCGCGCGGACCGATGCCCGCTCCTCAGAGTCAGACATTCCAGTTACCAGACTTGTGGCAGCCCCCGGATCCTGTCTCTGGCGCTTTAAGCATCACGCGAGCGGAATGCAATGTCTGCATTGGATGCATATCGTGAGCCAAGCCCAAAGCTGGCCAGTCACATGATCGCCCCGATGGTGACTGGTACTGGAATACGGCATGCGCGTACAGCATGACTGTAGAGCGGCCAGGGGTGCCATGGGTACCACATGTGTTCGCTTCATCGCCTTCGACCGAACTGCTCCAGGCTCGTCCCGGCCAGCCACGGATAGACACGGCTAGCCAAGGCTCGTCCAAGGCTTGAACATGGCTTGTCGTGCTCATCAGCCCATTGCATATCGTCATGCTGGTCTCGCCGTGCTCAGCGTGGAATGCCGGAGGCGTGACCGGTACTGTGAGCCACGGGTGACGGGCTGGGGAGGCGGCGCCTCCCGAGGTGGCACTAACCGCGAGAACCGAAGACGTTGAGGTGAGCCCAAGCCGTTAGGAGCTCCTCGAGTGATCTTGTCAAGGTGGGACATGAGACCACGTAGCCGTGCGTCTGACGACTGGGCCGGCGCTCACACCGACTTCAGTCGCCATTGGTCCGTCGATCTGTCGGTGGCTGGACGATCCACTCCCTGCGACCACATCATCGTCTCCCCTTCGAGTCACTGCACAGCGAGAGCCGTCACGCACCCCTGGTCGGACTTCTTCACTGCACTGCATACTTCACGCTCCAAGCCTGGACTGCGGAAATCTGATCTTACGTAATAGCTACAAAATCACTCGGGGCGACTCTGACCCTTACTGCTGAGTCGCCCAGTGCTCCGTCGCACGCACACTTAGCGACCGGCCGCGACAGCCATCGGGGAGCGGATGACGCCCGTGTTGGCGATGATGGCCTTGGTCTCGAGGTAGTTGAGGAGGACGGCCTCGCCGTTCTCGCGGCCGATGCCGCTCTGCTTGAAGCCGCCGAAGGGGACGGTCGGCGAGGTGTAGTTGTAGAGGTTGTTCCAGACGGTGCCGGCGCGGATGGCCGTGTTCATGCGCATGAGGCGCTCGTTGTTGTGCGAGAAGACGGCGGACGCGAGGCCGTACGTCGTGTCGTTGGCGATCTTGATCGCCTCGGCCTCGTCCTTGAACGTCTGGATCGAGACGACGGGGCCGAACACCTCGTTCGCCAGCACGGCGTTGCCCGGCTTCACGTTGGTGAACACGGTCGGGCGCAGGTAGTACCCGTCGCCCAGGTCCTTGATCTCTTCGCCGCCCGTCGCCAGCTCGGCGCCCTCCTCGACAGCGCGCTTGATCCAGTCCTTCACCTTGCCGAAGTGGCCCTCGCTCTGCAGCGGGCCCTGCGTCGTCGACGGGTCGAACGGGTCGCCCACCTTGATGCCCTTCATGAGCGAGACGAACTCGCGGGTGAACTCCTCGGCGATGCCCTCCTGGACGAGGATACGCGAGCCGGCGACGCACACCTGGCCGACGTTCATCTCGATACCGAACAGCGCCCATTCGGCCGCCTCCTTGACGTTGGCGTCGTCGACTGGGGCGTCAGCGTCGGGACTCTGCGGACAGGGGCGCAGCAGGCCAAACACGAGACAGCGATGGAAGGCTTCGCTGTTTGCCCACCGCGGGCGTACTCACAGATGATGTTGGGCGACTTGCCGCCAAGCTCGAGCGTGACACGCTTCAGGTTGCTGTCAGCGGCAGCCTTGAGGATCTTGCGGCCGACGGCGCCAGAGCCGGTGAACGCGACCTTGTCGACGTCCATGTGGTCGGCGATAGCCTGGCCAGCGGTGTGGCCGAGACCGGTGATGAGGTTGAAGACTCCGGGCGGGAAGCCAGCCTCGCGGACGAGCTCGGCGATACGGAGGGCGGAAAGAGGAGTGCTCTCAGCGCTCTTCAGGACGACGGTGTTGCCGCACGCGAACGCGGGGCCGATCTTCCACGAGAGCATCGAGGCTGTTTGTCAGCAGACGTGGGCTTTCGCCTAGCTCACCAGGGAAGTTCCAGGGGATGATCTGGCCGCAGACACCGACGGGCTCGAGCTTGGTGTACGCGTGCGCGCCCGGGACCGAGTTGTAGGTGTGGCCCATAAGCTTGTCAGCCCATCCGGCGTAGTAGCGGAGGGTGGTGATGACACCGGGGATGTCCTTGGTCTTGGCGTCCGAGAACAGCTTCCCGGTGTCGGTGGCCTCGAGCGCAGCGAGCTCCTCGAGGTTGGCCTCGACGAGGTCCGCGAGCTTGTTGATGAGCTTGGCGCGCTGGCCGGCAAAGCCGAAGCCCCAGGCGCGGTTGTTCGCCTCGTACGCGGTACGCGCGGCCTTGACAGCGGCATCGACGTCGTCGGCGTCACCCTGGTAGATCTCGCCGATGACCTTGCCCTTGGCGGGGTTGTAGACCTCGAGCGTCTTGCCGGCCTTGGAGGGCACGAACTCGTTGTTGATGAACATGCCATGGTGGAGGGTCACGGTCTTGCCGTTGCCCAGTTCGAGGGACACGGTAGGCTCGTTCGACTTGGTCATGGTGGTCGCGGAGTTCTCTCGGTGGGGAGGAGCTGGTGGGAGAGCGGGAGGTGGAAGAAGCTAACAGACGGCGCTGCCCACCGAGGCTTATTAAACAGCAGGCAGCACACCCAGAGCCTCGCACATGACGCATTAGCCGGCGGCCGGGGCATGGGAGTACACGTCGAGGGCGAGGACACTGGGGTTCCGTCTCGGGCTAACCAAGCCAAGCCCTTCAGCCATGCACGCGCCAGAGGTGCCAGAGGTGGGCTAACGGGCTGGTGGCCTGGCAGTGCCATGGACACCGTGAGAAGGGCGAAAGCCCCGAATGCCGTCAAATCGGGCAGTGTGCCTCCCGTGCCTCGTCGCAGCTGGCCGATATCGCCATCTTAATACCCGGAGAACCTCGGCCCCAGTCACGTGTTTGCCCCGCCAGGCGCGCCCCGGGTTCCTGCATTCCGCACCGTCCATCCGCAGCTTGGGCTGGATGCGCCTCGATCAATCACCCAGCACGCTCGCATACTCCGAGTTCCGACGGAGTCGGTGCCCCAGTGTCTTCTCTTCTGTCATACCCACTGACCAGATCTTCTTATTGCGGGCGCCGAGATCATCGCAACACATATCCTCCCTACGTGAAACGCCTGTGGTGGGTACATTACACAACTATGTTACAACACTTGCTTTTATCTATGACACATCAGTCTGACTGGAAGCCCTGATGGGGGCGGACTTCGACAAACTCAGTACTACCTGTCGGTCACCGCAGGTCGCTAGCCTTGATCAGAACATCGAGCCTAGACTAACAGTGTCGCCATCTGGAACCGTGGGCGCTCGACGCCGTGGAGGCGCGTTCCTCGTCAGCGGACGGCACCACGAAGGACGACCGGGCCAGTGCAGCAGCAGTACGACGACCAGCTTTGGGGGGACGACCACGCTTCTTGGGGGGCGAAGAGGGGCTGCGCTGGCGCTTCTGCCGGTCGCGAGACGTCTTCGCCACCTTAGCTCTGCGAGCACGCTGGATGTAGGTCGGGACGGAACTTCCATCTTCGTCAGACCAGGAGAGCTGGTCCACGTCCTCTGCGCCTTCCTCGTCTCCATCACCGGACAGGCCGGGCTGCCGGAAGACACTGCTGGTGTTGGGATTCGTAGCGCTAGGGGACGAGGTCTGGTGGCTGGGAACTGCCAGGGGAGCAGCGAAGGATCTTGCGGTGGTGGGCAAAGCCGAGGGCCACGTCTCCATGGGCAACACTCCGACGTCTGAGTCGTCCGAGTCGTCGGAAAGGAGGCTGATGACTGGAACCGGTTTCGAAGAGGCAGCAGCCACAGGACTGGGACACGTCGGTGTGGACGAGTGCTTGCGGGGGCATCTCAGCTGGCGGGTCGGAGAGAGCGGAGAAGAGGACGAGCTTGGGGTTTTGGATGCCAAGGGCGCGTGGCTGCTCGCCTTCGATTCAAGCTTCTGGCGACCGCCAGTGCCGTGCTTGCGGCTTGCGGGCGAGGAAGAAGAGAAGCCGAGTTTTTCCTGCTTCTCCGTCGGGTGGATTGTGACGACGGGGGCATGGCGCATGAGGAACTGCCTGAGTGCAGGTTTGTTGGAGATCTTGAGGGCGTCGGTGAGGCCATGTTCCTTCGCGATGGCATGCAGGCTCTCGACGGTCTCCTTCGTCAGCTCCCAGGGTCGGTCGTGAGGTGTCCGTCACGGAGCGTACCTTGTGCGCAAGATACGCCTCGGATATCGGAATCGGGGACTTCATGCGAGTGATGAGCATGCTGACAGAACGAGGAGCGGTCGGGTAAGCCTGAGCTTGACGTGTGGAGGAAGACAACGAAGAGTTAAGAGGAGTCGGTGTGATCGAGGATGTCGTGTGACATTCCGCTGAGGGCTGCCGATCTCTCTGTGCGGGCAGGCAGATCACTTGTAGTCGGTGCTGCCAGGACGTGCCCCTTCCTCTCGCCGGTTGAGTCAACCAGTTGACACATGGCGCCGCAGAAGCTAAAGACGGGCGCGTACGGGCGAAGGCATTTGGTAGTGTGCGGTGTCCCATCCGGTGTGTCGCCAGCTGCGCCCTTCGACGCTACATTGCAGTGGTGAGTCACTCGTCGAATGTTCAGGGGCGATACAAGACAGTCCACTGGCGGCGTCGCGTCGTCGAGGACGGTTGACCCACCCGCCCACAGGCCGCGCACGCTTGGCAGCCCTGTCCGCTGTTCTGTGACGCCAAGGCGTTATCCTGCTTGCGATCTCCATGTCGCGGTGTTTGAGGTCGCAGGTGGGCAATGCATGCGATGTAAGGTTCTCGGTCCGAGTTGAGGCGGATTTTGACCGAGTTTGCCACCACGGTCGCTTCAAAGTTGCTTCTCAGAAGCCGACCACTCGCCACGCGGTCATGTCTAGGCCTTCTCAGTGCACAACCATATGCATCTCAACAAAGCCTGCCGTGTCGGCTCAGCGTACCCTGGAGCATTATTACGAAACCTGTTAACAAAAGAGAGTGGGAATATTGCGGAGCCCCCGGGTGCGAGGATGGGGACCTGTTCGCGCTGTCACTGGTGGCCACGGCCTCACTGGGCAATGACACCCTGGTCGGTGACGGTGATCTTCCTGAGCCTCTTGGACGCCTTGACGGGGTTCGGCTGCTCGTAGATGTAGTCGAGCTCCTCGAGGGTCTTGCCCTGGCTCTCGACGCCGAAGAGGTACCAGCACGCGGCCTCGACGCAGTCCCAGCCGACGAAGATGAAGATGGTGCGGTAGCCGATGTTTTCGAGCGAGATCGGCATGCAGAACTGGTTGATGAAGCCCATGCCCGAGACGATGAAGCCGGACGCGGCAAGACCCTTCGCGCGCATCGTTGTGCTGAGCGACTCGACGGGGACGATGCCTGGCATTAGTGTCTGGCCGGAAGGCGAGCGGAGGCGACTTACCCTGGAGAGGAGTGTAGGTGGCCGAGAACGCGCAGTTGAACAGGAAGTACATCGCGAGAGCACCCTGGCCGACCGACTTCTGCACGAAGCGGTTGGGGTCGCCGACCGCCTCGCCGCGAGCGGTCTGCTTGCCCATGACCTCGGCCAGACCACCGTTGATGCCGAGGAAGACCGCACAGATGAAAGTTCCGAGGGGAAGGATAGCGCGGCGGGGCACGCGGTCGGCGATAGTGGCAGCGGAGATGGCGCAGAATGCCGAGATGCACTGGTTGAGGAGGTTGTATCCAAGCTGGCCGGCGGCGGTGTTGACGCCGAGCATCTCGAAGATGACCGTGTTGAAGTAGCCGAGACCGTTGCCGGAGAACTGACGTCAGTGGTGTTGATAGGGGGCAGTGCTCACCTGGCCGAAGATAGAAATCATAAGGACCTGGGCCATGCGCCAGCGGCCGCCACGAGTCATGAAAAGCGGGCGGTAGTCCCACCAGCGCTTGTCGATGCCGTCCAAAGAGATGGCGTTCTTCATCTCCTCGTACTCGAACTTGACCAGGGGCGAGTCCGGATTGCCGTTACCGTGGAAGCGGATCAGGAACGCGAGCGCCTCCTCGTCGCGGCCGTTCGCGATCAGGTAACGTGGGGACTCGGGCACGAAGAAGACCAGGAACATGACGATGACCGCGCATACCGCCTGCAGGATGACCGGGATCTGCCACTGCAGGTTGCTGCCGATGTACGAGCAGCCGAAAGTGATAGCCGCGGCAGGGACCGAGCCGCCAAACCATCCGCCTGCGGTCAGCGAGGGTGCGGCAGTGCCACTCACAGTTGTAGAGACCCGTGGCCCTGGAGCGCCAGCTGGGCGGAGCGACCTCCATCGAGTACGCCGGCGCAGCGACGGTCATGAGACTGATGGCAGCGCCGAGTACGAACCGGCCGACAACGAACTGGGCAACGTGCTTCGAGGTCACCATGATGATCATGCCCACGATGATGACGATCGCACCGGTGAACATCGCCTTGCGGCGTCCAAAGCGGTCAGACATGATGGCGGCGACTGGGGCTGCAACCATGGAGCCCACAGTGTACAGCGAGAAGATGACCGAGACAACAGGGCCAGTGGTCTTCTTCAGGCCGAACGTCTGCTGGTAGTGGGGCATCTTTCGTCAGCGAAGCTCCCTCAGTTCACCCACAGCAAGCATTCCCGTCATGAGCGAGCCGTCGTAACCGTTCGCGAAAGCACAGCAACAAGCACAGAAGACAGAGACTAAAGTTAGCGGATGCCGGCAATACCAGGCAACTCACGGTACAGGATCCAAGAGTCCTTGCTCCATCTTGGCATCTCAGACGGCATCATGGTGAACTGAGGCTCCTCCTGACGTTAGCGATCGGTGCCGATACTAAGGTCAGAGCCTGCGGCTGCTCACCGAGTGGTGGTAGTCGAGCTTCGAAGGGCTCTTGGTCCCATCATCGTGGTCGAGGTCGTACTTCTGCTCGATGTCGGCCATAGTGAGTATCGTCTTGCGGTTGCGGGTTGGCCGCCAGCTCCAGTGCGGCCGCATCCTTATATAAAAATGTCGGCGGCGAGAGCTGCAGCGCGTGACTGGAAGCGGCCCGCGAGTAAGCAGTGGCTAGGGGGCCGACGCGCTCTGGCACCGATGCGGGGCGGCTGTGGTGTCCCGCGAGCCTGAGGTGTCCCGTCCCTTGTGATCCCAGCTAGCGCCTCCCCCAACAGAAGGGCCCGAAACGGGTTGTGGCCCCGCGCTGGTCGGCAGGTGCTAGCCTCGGCGCATTCTTTGGCCCGGTGCTTCTGCCGTGTGCTAAATCAGGCCGACGAAGCCGACATCGGTGAATTAAGCTTGGTTTAAGGCCAGTGTCGGGGACGGTGGAGACCCGCAATCGGGCCTGCGGATAACGTTGGCTCAGAACGGTCTGCAGTAGTGTGCTGGTGCTCCGAGCTCGACGGTTGGTCGACACACAGATGCCAACAATGCACGAAAGGGCCCGGTGCACGGACCGTGCCCGGCCGACACCTTGCCCCGCCTCTCTCCTCGCAGGGCCGGAGTGGCATTCATCCATCATATTTCACCATCTGTGCGTGCCTGCATGAGTTGATCTTCCTCCAAGCATCCCCAGGGAACTCATATGCTCCGCGATGGTAACTCCGCTCCAGTCACTTCTGCCCAGGGATCTCGTGCCGACGAGATCTCATAGGCCGCCACCATTCCGACAACTCACGAAAGCGGAGCCACGCTGCGGGCAGCGCATAGAACGCCTGAAGAGTGTCTTCACCTCGCATACCCCTCTGACACCTGCATGCTTCCGGCGCAAAGTGCTTGTCAACGCCTGCACACGGCCGATATCCCCGGCACACCTACTTCTCCAGCGCTTTCCCCCGGGCCTGCTGTCGCCCATCGAGCAATCCCCCCCTCAGAGGACGCTCTACCGGCGGGCATGGCCCTACAGCTGCTGGTTGCATTCGCCGTGCCGTGCGGAGCAACTCTAGCGGCAAGGACCGGAGGCAAGCTGATCAGGCCTGAGACAGCAACTGTGGAATCGGGCCTTTCCAGACAGCCCTGTGCCTACGGCCCGAGCTCAGCCAGAAGGCTGCCGATAACGGCTCATTTACCGGCTGGCGTGAGGCGTGCCTAGGTGTCACGCACATTATCTTAAAGGGAGGCCTAGACAACGTGTGCATGCGAAAGCCATGCGCCGGGATGTGCCATGCATTACTCACGTGGATGGTCGGTGTTAAGAATTTCGAGAAATTATGTCCGACCAGGTACGACCCTGAGTCTCCGGTGGAGCAGTCTCATGACCTTAGCTCGGCTGTTGTCCCATCTTCTCTTCTCCAAGTCACTTAACACAACTCAACGTGAGTAGCTACTACACTAGCAGTTCGGCCAGCGAGTGCGACGCGACGCGACGACATCGACGACGACGGTTCTCGACTCGTGCCATCACTCGCGTTGCCACAGTTGGCCGTTCTCGCTGCGACATCGCTTCCCGTGTAACTTGTGCTGACATTGCTCCTTCCTTTCCGCGACTTGGACTCGTTATTCATCTAATCTCGCGACTCTTTGGGTGGAATCGGACTACAGATGCGTGACAAGTGGCGCAAGAAGCGCATGCGCAAGCTCCGTCGCAAACGCAGAAAGATGCGTGCCCGTTCCAAGTGAGTGGCGAAGACTACCACCCCGCACAGCACCAAGGCTAACTCGCCCAGGTAAACGACTCGCATAGACCATGGCCTTGCCCCTGAGGCATGAATCATAACCACCGATTTGGAGCCGACTGCTCCCGCACGACGCACCGAGAAGATGGGGACTGGAGCTTGTCTTAAGACTCGGTCACCTATGCACCCCCCTGCTGAGCCTGAAGGAAGTCTTGTATCAAAGAGATGAAATTTGTGCGAAGCGTCTGCTCGGAACTGCTGCAACTTTACTGATCTCTGCGCGACTGGCTCAGAAAATTGTTTATGCCTCTCGCACCGTTTCCTGAATCTGCAATGGAGCGACGGCGTCGGCGTCGGGGGTCGAAGTTGGAGCAAAAGCGCGTCGCACCTGGTCGCGGAGCGGTGCGAACGAATGGGAGAAGGCAGAGCGTTCGCTCCTCACGGCCAGTAAACGAAGCTCTGTTGTCTGTTGGCTCGGGTGCGGCTGCCTAGGCGCATGATGTGCGGACGCGCCGAGCACCGGGGTGACGGCTCGGCGACTAATGCATCTCGCTGCCGCAAAGGAGCGCTGAGATGAGAGTAGTGAGAGGTGGACGAGCAGCGAGCAGCAGGGGCGAGACACGTGATCAGGAAATTGTGGAGGTCGTCCAAAGTTGGAAGTCGGCCTGACGCCATCGCAAGCGGCTGCGATCGCGAGCTCTCCAATAAGTCCACATCCCACGCAGTGCAATGGTAAGCGTGCTCACGGTTCAGGAGCTGACAGAGCAGTCGAACGACGAGGTTGGTATAGAGTCTGACGTCCGCGCGCCCAAGCGGCCCATGCGCCCGTTCTCCGTCGTAGAGTCGTACTGACCATGGTCCAGCACCCCTCGAAGCGCCCTCGTCCGAATGTGGGCTCGGCCCTGCGTCGCGGTCCGCCGGGGCCGGACTTTGCCAAGGGCGTGAAGTACTGGGACGAGATTGACGCGACGGTCGACGGCATGCTCGGCGGCTTCGGCACTGGAGTGAGTTGGACGTCTGGGATCGTTAACTGACGCCAGCCCGTCCCTCACATCGACCAGCTGTCGTCACGCCTGTTCCTGCTGTCGCTCCTTCCCCAACTGGCAACCTTCCCCAACCCGCTCACTCCGTCACCTCCTTCCCAGCGCCCACCGTACCGTCTCACCGCCCTCGACGTCGGCGCCGGTATCGGCCGTGTCACTTCCACCGTGCTGCTGCCTCTGTTCGATGACGTCGTGACGTCCGAGCCGGTCCAGCACTTTGTCGAGGAGGCCGAGCGAGCTGCGTCCGCTGGAGAGTGGAGGGAGCTGCCTCGCCTGGTCGGCAAGGTGCGCGACCCGGAGGAGCAGAAGGAGCGGGAACGCCGCATCGCTGAGTGGAACCGGGGCCGCGGCAAGCGGGTGTGGGTCGTCCGTGCTGGTCTGCAGAACCTCGACCCTGCCTACCCGACGCGAGGGGGAAACCAGAGCCTCGGTGTCATCGGTGAGGCCAGGGAGGGAGACAAGGGCAACTTCGGCGAGGAGGGCAACATCCAGTACGACGTGTGAGTGGCAGTCTCAGCGAGCGCCTCAAGCTAACGCTGCAGTATCTGGTGCCAGTGGTGTCTTGGCCACATGGGGCACAACGATCTTGTCGCCTTCCTGCGTCGTGCGCGTGCTGCGCTCCGTCACCCTTCAGACATGGCGGACGACGAGCAGGCCGAGTACGGCAAGCCGATCATCGTCGTCAAGGAGAACTGCTGCGAGGATAGCCCCGAGGGCGGCCCAAACGAGTTCCTCGACGAGGAGGACTCCAGTCTGACTAGGTGGGTGCCGCTTCGATATCCGGACGCTAGCTGACCTCAGGTCGAACGGAAAGTGGCTCCAGGTCTTCGAGGAGGCTGGCCTGCGCGTCATCAAGGAAGAGGTCCAGGAGGGTCTCCCGCAGGAGCTCTTCACGGTTAAGACCTGGGCTCTGCAGTAGAGGTTTGTACATGTCTTTTTATGTTGCATGGGTTTCTTGTGTTCTCCAGTGATTGCCGTGTGTCTAGCGGTTGCGTCTACTGTCTGGCTTGGAGCGAAACCATCGGTGAGCCTGAGGATGTGCGCACCCGAGCGTCGCGGCAGCCGCGCCAGGATTGGAAACGTCAGAGGCTCCAGATGAGCCTTGTACCATCAGGCTACCGAGGTGAATGGCTCTCCAAGCTTGTAGACTGCCTCCATGAACGGACCGCTTGTGCCGTCATCCATGATTTAGTGACCAGTGGTACCACCGGTCGTGGACGAAACAGGCAGTCACTACAGCACTCCCGGATGCCGACTAGACAACGAGTGCAGCCTCAGCGACTCCCCGACGGGGTCTACTCTTCCCGATGTATGACCACAGCCTGATTTGAGTCATGCATAGCCAACAGGTCAAGCGCCGTGCCAACGAGCATGTATCGTAGCGCCTCAATTAGAGAGACAGCCCCGCACGTGACGAAGAGACTCACGTGGTGGAATGCCACAAGTGCCACATTTTCGCTTTTCGTCAAAACGCCGGGTCAGAGCCAGCTCTCGACCTAAACTGCCATTGCTGGTGTCGGTAGTCCTCCCAACCATCAAGCGATCAGGTGAGTGCGCCAGCGACGACGACGACGACGAGCACTGTGCTGACCTTGCGATCTTCTGTTGTGACTGCCGCCCCTACGATTGTTGTGTGCTTTTCCCCGATCTCGAAACTCGAAATCCCGACCTGTATCACGGCCCTCCCAAATCTTCAAATCTTCTTGGCTTGTCACATCTGCATATTTCGACCGCAACAACATCCAGTCAAGATGCCTTCGCACATTCCCATTGTCAAGAAGAGGACGAAGCACTTCAAGCGTCACCAGTCTGACCGCTACCATGGTGTCAAGGAGTCCTGGAGGAAGCCCAAGGGTATCGACAACCGCGTGCGTATCAATCGGCGGAAGGAAGATTTGTTGGATCTGGGAATGCGAGACGGGACTGTTGGATACGGACTGGACTGAGCGCATCGCTGTGCTGCAGTACACGAACTGTTGCGCACGCCGATTGCAACAGCAGAGCAGATTGTGCCGAACCTCGGTGCTAAGATGCGGAGCAGCCGGTCCCTTCCATCGTCTCGTGACACCCAGATCGAACCAACTTCCACCGCCTGCAGGGGACGACTGGAGCTATTGCTGACTTGAACAGGTTCGTCGTCGCTTCAAGGGCCAGCTCCCCATGCCCAAGATCGGTTACGGCTCGAACAAGAAGACCCGCCACCTGATCCCCTCCGGCCACAAGGAGGTCCTCGTCCACAACCTCGCCGACCTCGAGCTCCTTCTCATGCACTCGAACCAGTACGCCGCTGCCATCGCCCACGGTGTCTCGTCCAAGAAGCGCATTGAGATCCTCTCGCGCGCCAAGATCCTCGGCGTCAAGGTCACCAACGCCGCCGCCAAGCTCCGCACTGAGGAGGCCTAAAAAGGTTGATCCGACCTAGACGGGAGCGATGTATGACTGGTTGCATATAGGACTGGGAAGGGCATGCGTGTCCGAGCACTGCTGCGATACTGATGAGCCCGACTGGAGTTGGAGACGGATGGCTGAGGAGTTTTGCAGAAGGGAAGATCTGCACTTCGCTGTGATAAGGGACAGGCACATGCTGCCACCGAACTGACAGTGGCTTGCGTGCGATTCGACTGCTCCTGATGTTGACACATCTCGGTCGAGTTGAACAACACATGATTCATTCCGAACAGCCCAAACAATCCTCTACAACGCTGTCTAGTCTCTACAACCGGGACACGACCCTCGTCTTGGGCGCGAACTTCTCCATGCCCGGCCCCAGGCCGACGGGCAACTCGTCCTCGGGCGAGTGTTCCTCCATGTCGCCCTCGTCCTGTCGGTCAGCGTGCCGTTCCCCGCGCCACCTGTGGACGTCGACTCGACAGGCAGAACTCACATCGACGACTTCTCCGTTCTCGAGCTCGACGGCGTCAAACTGTCTGTTAGTCGACGAGGGGCAAACGACAAAGGACAGGGAAGGCCGACTCACGCTCCAGTCGCGCTCGAGGCCGAGAGGCAGGTACTCTGTCCGCCCGTTCCAGAGCTGCTCGAAGTGGTCGCTGGTGCCGATGCGCTTGTAGAGCGACGTGCACGCGCACGCGGCGGTGACCTCGCGTTTGGGGTCGCCTGTGAGCTGGTCGTCAGCCGTGTCCTCCTAAGCTCTCCGTGCTTCGCGCCGCCACATACTCACAGCCCTTCCCAACGCAATCACCGTCGCGGCGTGCGCAAAAATGACCACGCTGCGCACGCCCTCCTCGTCCATGCGGCGCACGAACGTCTTGGCGAACAGGTCGAGGCGCTCGTGGAGCTCGCGCATGCTCTCGCCGCGGCGGGACGGGAAGAGCGTGCTCGTGTACTCCTCGTTGATGAGCCCCGGCGGGAAGTGCGGCGACATGCTCGCGGCGCCGGCCATGATCGGGCGCGGATGCAGCCCCGTGCCCGGCGCGGCGTGCGCGTACCACTCGGCCGGGCCGTGGTCGAGGTGGATCTGCTTGCCGAGCTTGAGCGCCAGAGGCGCCGCAGTCTGCACGCACCGGTACCACGGCGACGCGACGATCTTCTCCGGCACAGGGTACTCGCGCGGCTCTGTTAGGAAGCGCGCAAGGTCCTCGGACTGCGCGAGGCCGTGCGCCGCCAGCTGCCGTTAGCGTCCCCGCTCCGCCGCTCTGCACTGCTGTCCGCTCTGCATGCCTAGACGTATTGCTTGAGCGTTGGCATACTGCTCTCCCTGCTCTTCGCACCCTCGCTGCACCTCAGGAGAGAGGAGAAACAGCATCTCAGGACTGAGAGTAGCAACACAAGTGGGCACTCACGGGATGGTCCCGGATCAGGTCCGTCGGCGCCTTGTGCCATCCGTCCGGCTGCCAGTTGGCTCTGTTTGTCAGCTCTTCCCCCTGCGCCAGCCCTCGCGCAGACGCACCGGAACCCATGCCGACACACGTAGATGTACTCGAGCATTGCTGATGGTGGGGTGTGCGGTATCGAGATGGTCGCCGCTGAAGGCACCCGGCTGTGGACGTACCCGCCTGACATCTGGATTCGGCTTTCGCCGCCCGTCTGGGTTTGGAACGGGGGGGCCGAGGGTCACCGCAAGGGACCTATCTGCCACCGCTCCGTCTGCAAAAGTTCTGATCTAGGGAGCTTGTAAGCAGAGCTGCTGAAAGACACTCTAATACACACATGCATCGATCTGTCACCAGATGGGTCCTCGGCCTAGCGGTTATCTGTCAGTTGCCGCAGCGCACGCCCCGATCTTATCTGCACCAACGCCTCACGCGACTGACCCGCTCCCTGCTCTCCCACTGACCACACCGCTCAACCTGTATCACTTCGATGCTCCCTCTCAGTCAGTGCATGCCGCAGCTAGCTCATGGATGGCAATTGTACATCGCTGAAATACCTATGCTACCGCCTATATCCACGGAAACCTAGATATCCCAAACGTCGGCCCCGCATGCTGCCCCTAAATGCAAACAAGAACGACGTGTTTAGTAGCCGAACTTGGCGAGAGTCTCGTTCTGGGGAACAGAGGCGAGGGCCTTGGCGCGGACCTTGCGAGCAGCCTGCTTGCGCTCGAAGTAGGCCTGGCCCTTGACCTTCCTCTTCTCCTCGAGACGGTCGACAACGTCCTTGTAGCCCCATCCGACCTCGTGCGAGATGCGCTTGAGGGTGGCGTACTTGCGGCCGGGCTTCAGGCGGAGGACACGAAGGGCGGCGGGGACGACGACCTTCTTGACCTTGTCCTGGGCGGGGGGGACACCCTCGTAGAGCTCAAGGCGGCGGAGGGCGGCGGCACCACGCGAGGTCTTGTGGGGGACCATACCGCGGACAGCCTTGTAGAGGATGCGCGAGGGAGCACGGTGGTGGAAGGGACCCGACTTCTTGGGGTTGACGATGTGACGCTTGTGGAGGTAGGCGTGGTACTTGAGCTTGTTGCGGAAGAACGAGCCCGAGACGTTGATCTCCTCACAGCGGACGACCGAAACCTTCTGGCCGGAAAGGATCTGTACACGATATGTCGTGAGTTTAACGAGATTGAGACGCGGGGCAGAACGTTGAGTCGCAACGGATTGAAGACATGTGGTTAGCACCCGTATCGCGAAAATTGTTGGGATAATTCGACAGCTTGTTTCCAGCAAGGAAAGGACCTCACACCACACGACTCCAACTCCTTCACCACAACCTCCCTCCGAGAACTGTGCGCGCCGCGCTCCTCAGCAGCAGCCGCTGCCTTGCAGAAATCAACGCGCGACACTCTCGACTTCTGGCTGTGCACATCTTATTCCCGTCCGTCCTTCACAATCCTTCCCGTCCGCGGTCCTTTCCTCCCTGTTTCCAGCTGTCGATCACAAGACTAACCTGCTTGGCGAGAACCGAAGCAAGACGACCAAGGAGGTGGCCCTTGCCGTCAATGACGATGGGCGTAGACGAGATGGTCGACATTCTGTTGTTGGGTGTTCAAAATTCGAGGTCAAAGTTTCCGAGTGACAGTTTCGTTCCAACAATCGAGTCACAGGCGGGTTTCGAGGGCAGCAAGCGGGTCGGGAGTTCGCGTTCGGTCGGCGGGAGAGAACAGGTCAGCACCGGCGTCGGAGTCGTCGTCGCTGTACGCACTTTTTGGGGTTACCTTGAGGGATGGAGGAGTAGGACCGACCTGGCTAACGTCCGATGAAGCTCGCTGGCGCAACGAGGTCTTCCTCGCGGAGGCAATTCGCACGAGCTGTGAAATCCTGGCAGCCAAGGCTTAACGCCGACAGTGCCTGAAAGTGCTTCCACGTGGCAATAAGCGACAGTTTCGAGAGCCATTCGGGCTCACCCCTGTTACGTAACATCCTCCTGGAAAAGCGGAGTCTACGCCTTGATTTCCGCACCCGAGATCGACAAGGTCTGTGCAGCGCGTCGCTGGCGCGCCGGCGCCCGGCTTGCTGCGGCTGTTTCATGTGCTTCGACGCGCTTTGCCCTCACGGGAATCCCTTGCCCATCTCATGTCACTCTGCATCGGATGTGACCGTGTCTTTACCCACTGGGCTACGGCTAGCTAGAGACAAGGCGACAGCGAGGTGCAGGCGATGCGATGCACATGCGTCTGTGAGGTGCAGCTGCCGCGCTGCGAAGCACGGGGGCAGCATGATCATGAGGACTTTGCTGGAACGCATACCTCGACTCTCTGGCTTCACGGTTCACGAATTCACGAAGCTGAACGAGCACGGCGCATGTGGATCCCCGGACCCCGTACTGCGGCGCACACGCACAGCTGTGCCCGGAGTGCGCCCCGCGATTGGCGACGGTCCTTGTGCGCAGTACCTGAGACAGTCGCCAGCGCTCATGGTGGGACCTCAGGCTCATCTCGACGACACCGCGACACCGAGAGCCCGAGGCGTGCCCAGCGTGCCCGGGGCAGAGTGCGCCGGTCCTAAACAATTAATGGATCTGTAACTTTGGCGGAGTACGTAGTGCAGGCACGTACGTGTATACGTGTGGTACGTGGGCTGGCGCCAGCGGTGCGGCTAGCGGTCAGCGGGCTGCGGGCTGCTGTGAGGCCGGTGAGGCTCAACTGATGCGAACGCAGCGTGCGCGTGAGTCTAACTCAAACACCTTCTCCTAGTGAATGAAGCTTCGGGGTGCTGGGTGCATGCTGCGAAAGCTGCGATGCGCTGTTTCGGTTTTCAAGCTGGGGGAACAGGTACGGGGAGGTGTCGCAAGGGTTCGACTCTATTCGAGTGCAGTGAGCACTCTCGGCGCGGTCTGGACATGCAGGCGATGCATGCGATGCAGGACATGGTACATGGCCGCACGCAGAGACCCAAGATCGGCTCGAGGCACAGAGGGTCAGACGCTGAGGGCGAAAGGGAACGGCAATTCATAGGGTGCGTTCTGCCATATCTGATTGAGCGTCCGAACGCGTCCCCGTACGGCTTATCGCCTGCGCTCCCGACCGTCGACGTACCGTATCCCCGGGTTCCGGCCAGTCGCAAGCCCTCCTCCCCGCCACATTGCCTGAGTCGTCGACTCGAGCCAAGGCGGCGTGTTCTTTGCTGTGAAAGCAACGAGTGGCCCGAAGCAATTCTGCTTGAATCACAGAATCCCAATTAAGCTTCCGCGATCATGGGAAACATGATTGTCAGCATTCAACGTGTGACAGAGGTACAAGGAGTGAGGAGCAGTGCGCATGATTCTAATCAGCAGCGGGCTTAGAGTTAGAGTATTGAGGTGCACGATGCATCATCCATCGGTGGTGGACGGTGCAGAGGACTAGTGGGATGCAGAACCAAGGTAACTACGGGGTTAAGCGTCAAGCTTTACGTCAACGGCAACGGCCCTGAGCTGAATTCTGGCGGGCGCGGCTCGGGGCTGGAGGGTTGCGGCTCTGCGGCGTGTGTCGTGCGGCATGGCGGCTGCGTACCTCCTGTGCTGATCTGGCGGATGGCCGATGGAGTGCGCACAGTGCACGGTGAGCTGGCACTTTGGCGCGTGGGTCCAGTCCAGCACGAGCACAGAACATGCGGACGCGGCACGTTGAAGGGACGGCGCGGCGTCCCAATGGGGAGGCCATGATGGGCTCGGGAACTAGGGCCTCTAGGCCTGGCACAGATTGATGGCCTGCAATCGGCGTCGGTGGCTTCAGTCGCCCACGCCCCTGGCCGCGCCCTGGCCGTCCTCCAATCTCGCGCCCCGATGCCCCCTCCTCCCCTCCTCCTCCCTCGGCGTCCGCAGCGCGGCAAGGCAGCATCACCACACCCCTCACCCCAGCCAGCACCCAGCTCCCAGCGCCCAGCACGCCGACCACACACCGATCCATCGGTCCACCGATGCTGCGACTTCCGGCACTCTGATCCATCCGTCGTCTGTACAATAATCATCTCGTCTTGTCTGTCAATCCGGCACACCCAGTCCACCACCCCACCACCTTCCTTCCCAACTCCATCACGTTCGCTTCCCGGTCCTTGTATTCCTGCCGCGCCGCGAACTTCGACGACGCACCGTTCCCGCCCGTCCCGCTACCCTTCCGGCTCTCCTCCAACTTTCTTCCATCGTCATTTCTCTTCTCCACCATTATTGCGGCCACCGCATCGTTCGCAGGTCGCACCGCCGTCGCCAACCGCATCCTTGTAACGACTCTGTGATTTCCACGAACCTTACGACTCCGGCGGCGCACCGATAACGTCCAGTGCGCTTGAGCCTCACTCAGGCCGTCACCTCGGAACTCGTACCTCAGCCAGCACATCACAACACCTGCAGCAGCATCGACACGGCTCCGACGTGTCCTTGTGTTCTCCGCCTCAAACCTACCGCGTAGGCATTCATGTATTCCGAAGGGAGGATTCAGAGCGGGCCGCAGAGTGTAAACGGCGCGTCGGATACAGGCAGCTACTCCCCTCCGGACAGTCCCCAGCCTGTGACGCCGAGCCAAGGATCCCCACCTTTCGCTGGCATGAGCTCGCTCTCCAGCGCTGAAGACCGCAAGGCCGGTCACGACTCCGCAGACGATTTCGCCCGCGAAAATGAGCGGGGACTACCCCCTCTCAACATCAACGCGTCCGGACCCTCTGGAAGTGACACTCCCCATTCGTTAACTTCGGATTCTGCGCCACACTTTACAGGCCGCTCATTCACACCCCTTCAGCAGGGTGGCGCGTTCGCCTCGTCCTCAGCAGCGCATGCTCTCGATGGCTATCGGGAGAGGTCTGGCCATCGCAATGGCTCGGACGACGGATACGGGATCGACGAGAAGGCCGACACGCCGATAGTGAAGCCGCCGTCGCCGTACGACCAGCCGTACAGCTCGCGACCTCTGACGTCGAAGGGACTCGGCATGTCGCCGGCGACGCAGAAGTGGTTCGAGTCGACGCCGGTGTGGCTCGGGATGTACTTCTTCTTCAACCTCGGGCTCACGCTCTTCAACAAACTTGTCTTGGTCTCGTTCCCATTCCCCTACGTGCGTTATCCTGGGCCCATGGATCTGGGAAGCGAGTAGCTGACGCCCGCAGACTCTCACAGGACTCCACGCCCTCTCCGCCAGCGCAGGATGTTACATCGCGCTGGAGCGTGAGATGTTCGTGCCAGCCCGTCTCACACAGAAGGAGAGCATCATGCTGGGCGCGTTCTCGGTCCTGTACACGATCAACATCGCTGTTAGCAACATTTCGCTCCAGCTCGTGACCGTGCCGGTAAGTCAACTGCTGCCGAATAAGAGAGCGCGACTGACATTCCTCAGTTTCACCAGGTCGTTCGAGCTGCCGCGCCGATGTTCACAATGCTCATCGCGGCGCTCCTCCTTCGCCAGAAGTTCAGCCTGAACAAGATTCTTAGTCTCCTGCCCGTCATCGCAGGCGTCGGCTTTGCGACCTACGGCGACTACTACTTCACGACGTGGGGCCTGGTCCTGACCATGCTCGGCACGTTCCTGGCCGCCTTGAAGACGGTGGTCACGAACATCATCCAGACGGGCGGGCGGCTCAAGCTGCACCCGCTGGATCTGCTGATGCGCATGTCTCCGCTCGCCTTCATCCAGTGCGTGCTGTACGGCTGGTGGACGGGCGAGCTTGACCGCGTGCGCAAGTACGGCGCCACGCAGATGACGCAGGGCAAGGCGATCGCGCTGCTGATCAACGGCATCATCGCGTGTGGGCTGAACATCGTCTCGTTCACGGCGAACAAGAAGGCGGGGCCGCTCACGATGACGGTCTCGGCAAACTGCAAGCAGGTGCTCACGATCCTGCTCGCCGTGTTCCTGTTCAACCTCAACATCAACTTCACGAACGCGATCGGCATCCTCCTCACGCTGTCCGGCGGCGCGCTGTACGCGTACGTCGAGTACACGGAGAAGCGCCAGAAGTCGCTGCTCTCTTCTGCGAAGGGGGCCGAGGAGAAGGCGTAGAGGCGTACGATAGCCCGAAAGCGTAGAACATTGTCATCAAATTTAGTCAAGTCATTTATCTCTCTCCCACAAGCAAAACAAGCACCTTCACACGCTACAAAACCACTTTGCCCCCTGTCCCATCCGCACATCATTGGTACCCTGCGTACCCCTCACTATAGATTAGAATATGGTCACTCGAGACCATGAAGTATCATGCTATGCATTACATTGGCTTATAGGTACTTTTTGAGGGTTGCGAGCCGCCATGAGACGGGCGTGTGATGATGTTGTCAGCCACGCTCAGTCCTTGAACTCGAGGATGTGAGCGGAAGTCCCCTCCTGTTGCCTGATCAAACAATCTAGCCGATACCTGGAGCTGATTTCGTGCGTATGGAGCTCCTGGTAGTGCGTAGAAGGGGAAGAAGTGCTAAGCAGTACAGCCAGAAGCGGGTCAGCGTTCAAGAGTCAACGAAGGTCAATGTCATCATCCATTATCAATACTTCCTGGCCTCCTTCTCCTCTCCAAGACTTGTGACTCTGTCTTCGGCAGGCCGCTCCCCCTAAGCACAGAGAACAGCACAAGGCAGTGAGAGGTCGCTTTTCGTTCGATACCGAAACTGTATGATACTAGGTCCGACGGAACATCTCGTGGGAAGGCAAACCCTCCTGGCCTCATTAGCCAACCCACACGCCTTCGTCGTGCTTTTCAGTGTGCGTTGCATATGCTAATACTACCAACAATTCGCGTGCGTCTAGAGCGAGTCGCCAGTGGGGTCGAAGTACCTCCACTGGTCGGGGTGGGGCTTCTTCTCAAGGGGCTCCCAACTGTTGTTAGCTATCCGTTCTTGATCTTGCAGCTTATGAGCCGTGACACCCATGGCCGCGTCGGCGCACACTCAAAGGCCACGCGCAAGCCGCAGCAGACACTCACGCCTTCCACTCGTTCATGTTGGAGACGAGCTCCTTCTCCGACTCGGCCTCCTGGATGATGACCTCGACCATCTGGCCGAGCTCGCGCTCGACGGCGGTGATGTCGTCGCCGGCCTTCTCGACGATCTGGAGGCGGTGGTTGGTGATGGCCTCGGTGGCCTGGCGGTACGCGCTCGTCGAGGGGATGGACGCGAGGCCGAGGAGCGTCTCGGAGTACAGCGACTTGAGCGCGGGCAGCGGCTTGGGGTGGACCGCGAGGCCGGTGATGCCGGTCGACTGCTTGAGCGCCCTGGGGTGTCAGCTCCGCCTCTGGGGCAACTCACTGGGCAGCGTAGAAGAGCGGGCGGGTCGCGCGGAGCATGGTTGTCGTCGGTGGTGGAGATGTGGACGGTTCAGAGCACGGCGGTGAAAGCAGCCAGTAGCATTCGCCCTGTTGCAAGCGGAGGCAGCGACGGAGCGCAAGTGTGTGAGCCTGAAAAGTCCCGCTGGACCGTGTCAGGCACACGGCCCAGCTCAGGCGGACCTCCACCTTGGGCGTTCACCTGCCGCCGGGTGACTGGACTTTGTTGTTGTCGGCACCGACCCAAGCTCTACACATACCACACGAGCATGCGGGCAAACGTGCCATAGCCATACTCATAGCGCTGGACGGCTGACACGACCTGCCCGACATGAGCTCGCCCCCGCCCCCGAACATCATCCTCCCGCCCGCGTCGCCGGCGACTCCGTCGCGCGCGTCGCGGGCAGCCACCCTCGCCGCCGTCGCCGAGGAAGGCACCCCGGTGAGGGCCGCGCACCGGCGCCTCAACGAAGCGCTCAGAGATGAAGAGCCCCCTGAACTTAAACCCCCGAAAGGAGTGAGTTGACACCCATGCTGGTCGAAACTGACGGCAGGAATCGATGTATGTGACGCTCTTCAATGGTGAGCTGTCAAACACCGACCTGAGCTGACGCCAGAAATGATATCGACTGTCCTCGCGTCCGAGTCGTATCTCTTCACCGCGCGGGAGATCTGGGTTCTCCGGCACATCCTCGACCTGCCCTACGAGCCGCACTACCTGCTCACGCGCCTGCTGTTGCGCCGCCCGGGGAAGGTGCACGCGCTTTCGTCTCTTGTTCATGCCTACTCGCCAGAGCTGGGCGAGGAAGGAGTCAAGCGCGCCATGTCTGAGCTGTGCTTTGCGCTTGGTGTTCCACCCCACGTGCTCGAGGAAGACCCCCTGCCGATTGCGCGCGAGAATGCGCCCGAGTCTGCGAGCGTGACACCGAACCACTCCGGCTCTGGCACTCCAAGGGGCAGCGACACAGCGAACGGGGCGAGCCCGTGGTCAAGCCTGCCGACTGGACTCAGCGAGGAGGAAGAGAAGGCGGACCCAGAGCTGGCTGAAGCTATCCGCGTCAGCCTGTGGACGGAGCAGCACGGCCCGTTGCCTGAGCCAGGCCAGGCGTCTTCCTCGCGAATACGAAACGGGGCGCAACACGGAAGCAGCTCATCAAGTCAGGGGACGGCGAGCGAGAGCTACAAGGCGTCACTGTCGTCTCTCGGGACGCTTGGACTGGAGCTGTCCAACTTCGACCTGCAGTTTAGCCTGGAGGACACGACGGCGCCGGAAATAACGTCGCTCGCGCACGGCGAGGACGAGCTGAGCCTGGAACAGCTGCTGAAGTGCGCTCCTGCCGACGATCTGCGTCGCGTTGCTCGGGGCCGGAAGATCCCACCCTCTGCCCTGGCTACTCGGGAGTCCACAGTCAAGGCTCTGCTGGACTCAGCGCGGCGGCAGACGACGCTCGGCTTCGCTCCCGTGAAGGGCAAAGGGAAGGCGAAGGACGATGGCCGACCGATTTCTTGCACATCGACGTCGGAACGCAAGGTCATCGAGGAGCTCTTGCCGTGTCTCGGAGGGCACGCCATACAAATCGACCGCGCGGTATACACTCTCGTGTCCCGCGTCAACCTCATCTTTTCGCGCACGCCTCCGCAATCGGCGCTGGCGCCGGCGCTCATGCTGCCCCCGATCCTTGCGGCCTCGAGTAAGCGGCACTACCCTGACTACGGCGAGCCGAAGCGCACGCCGGTTTGGGCAAGCCGCGCCGAGATGCTGATGTGGGAGCGGGCCGTCACCTGGGAAGCACTCGTCTCGGACGCGCTCGGCGATTACTGGTCGCAATCGCGCCGCGGCGGCCCGCCCGCTCTCAACTTTGGCCGCATGGAGAATCTCTCCCGGTCAGACGGTGCCAGGATCGTGCGCAAGGTCTGGGAGGGCGTCTGGCCCGTATGGCAGCAGATGATCGCCGCGGGGTCGAAGGATGATGGGCCGGGCAGCAGAGACCGCTTTCGAACCGAGCACGTTCTCACAAGGATAGTGTACAAGGTGAGCTTGGTAACCCGTACGCCAGCTGACGTCAGGGCGCTACTGCGCTAGGTGTGCTGCACGAGTACGACCGAGAATGCGAGGTGCTGCGCGCACTCCTGGCCCAGCGACGCTGGAGGCGAGGTAAACGAGGGTGAGTTGACGTAGCGCCTTCTGAAACTGACCGCAGCGCCTGGTATGAGCGACTCGCCCTGGTCCTTATGACGCACTACGGCAAGGGCAATGAGAAGACCATGGTGGCGAAGCTCGAGGAGGCCACCCAGGTCTGTATCGACGGTCTTTTGGACGAGGACACGCATCTTAGTAAGCTCTCAAGACCCGTTCGATAGCTGACGGCAGTCTACCGCCCTGGCCTGTCTCGACGCCTGACGCGTCTGGAGCACAAGCTCAACCTGCCACCCGAGGAGCGACACATCTCGTATGCCGAGCTGCAGCAGTGTGAGACGAGAGACATTGTGGCCCAGCGATCGCAGCAGAACGTTGGTCAGGTGCGCCTCCCCCGCACTGAGAGCTTCACCCGCGAGATCAGCCCGGACAGGGAGGAGGACACGGTCGGTATTCCACAGGTTGGAAAGTCTGCGTGGCTAGGACGTGACGGCGAGGTCACCGTGGAGGGATGCGTGCTGGAGTTCTGGGAGGACCAGGGGTACGAGGGCTTCCACGCCGAGTCGTCCATCCTCACGACGCTCTTCGCTCTTCTCATGTGGCCGGTTCTGTTCCTGCCGTTGCCCGGCGCGTTTGAGACGCGGTATCAGACCGCTCCCTTAGACCTGGGAGAGGACACATTCGCGCGAGCGCGCCGCGACCTCATCGAGCAGCGCCTCGAGGCGATGCAGAAGACGTCGCAGGCGGTCGAGATGCTGCGAGAGACGGACGCACGCGAGCGACCTCGTGGCACTTGGGCTGTCGGTCTCAGCTGGGACTTTGGCCGGCAGGAGCTCGAGGAGATCGTCGAGTGTCTTGGCGGCCGTGCTCTCGCCATCATCTGCCGCATGCTCTCCGAGGAGTACCGGCACCGCGCGAGTGGTGTGCCCGACCTCATTGTGTGGAACTACGTCGAGCGCATCGCGCGATTCGTGGAGGTGAAGGGCCCAGGCGACAGTCTCTCCGAGACACAGAAGGTAAGCTGGCCAACCATTCAAATACGAGCTGACCCCAGATCTGGATCGATGTCCTCCTCTCTGCAGGTGTGCCCGTCGAGGTGTGCCGTGTCAAGGACAAGAACGAGGTGGACAGCAAGCCGGCTCCGAAACGCAAGGGCTCGCTGAAGAAGACGCCCAGCGCTGGTTCAGCGAAACCCAAGTCCAAGCCCAAAGTGAAGACGAACGGGGTGGACATCATTGTCATCGACAGCGATAGCGATGATCAGAAGACGGCGCGGAAGCGCAGGAAGTCTTGAACTGTATATTAGAACGTAGATTGTTGTACCGTCATGTCACTGTATACTCATCTGCTGTGTACGATGCGACGCGGCTGGCTGCACCTTTGGGAAACGGCTCCGGTGACTTGCGAGTTGGGCAATTCGGCTCAGCGGCTCAACATACCACTCGCACTCTTTTTTTCCGACAGTCGTCGGCGCCGTCGCCGCCGTAGTGCGATAAGCTCTGATCCCCATCACGTCGCACTGTTAATCTCGGTTGTCCTGTGCCTCGGTCTGGTGCGCAGGGAGGGCCTTAGTCCGAACTTTCAGTGCGCCATGAATAGGTCCCTACCGCTCTACTGTGACTGCGGCCGATGCCTGCCCTTGGCGTTGTTCGGATCGGGCTCGTCGTCAGGCAGTAGTACGACTTGCGACTTGCGCAGCATCACATGGGTGTGCGCGACAGGGGCGGGCGTGCCTCCGTGCTGTGCACTAGTGTGCCGGTCGCCGTGCCGATGTCACGTCAGCCAGGCAGTGCCACCAGCGATTGTGGCACGGCCAATCGCTTCGCTCGGGCTCGCTCCGCACGTCCCTGGCGCACCTGACCGACCCGGGCCGGCGCCCGTGCGGAATCCTCTGTCCCCGGGTCAGGACACCCGCTGCTAGGTGGGACGAGGCGTGGCTAGCCGCTCGCCTCGGCGGACAGAAGGAAGCGCGAGGCATTCCTCGGCCATAGTTATTCATTAATATCGGCCAGCGGTGATCAGACAGCTCCCAGCGCAAAACAGACTGGCAGAATAGTGATATGGTACATCGTTGTATTGTCATGAGAGTATGGTGACTACTGAACTGATTATTAAACCATTAACGCGCCCCGTTCCAACCTGCGTGCGGTGCAGCGCACGCCTCCTGATGCTGATGTTTTGGTGTGGTGCCCGAGGCCGAGGCTTAGACGGCGGACTCGATCTTCTCGCCCTGGGGCTTGTCGGACATGTAGGACGAGTTGGAGTGGGCGTCGTAGGCGGGGGCGGGGCCGCCGGCGTAGTCGCTGGCGAGGCGGGCCTGGATGGCGGCCATCTTGGCCTCGTCGCGGGACGCGTCGCTGGCGCCGAAGAGCAGGTCCATGGCCTCGAGGGACACGTTGCGCGTCTCGGGGAGGAGGAAGACGGCGTAGGCGACGCCGAGCAGACACAGCGCCAGGAAGAAGATGTACGTGCCGTAGTCGATGCCGTCGAGCATCGGGGGCAGGAACCAGGACACGCAGAAGTTGACCATCCAGTTGGTCGACGCAGAGAGCGCGGTGCCGGGCGCACGGACGGAGAGCGGGAAGATCTCAGAGATGACCGTCCACGAGACGGGGCCCCAGGAGAAACCGAAGCAGGCAATGTAGATCCACACGAACGCGGCAGACGTCCACGCGCCCGCCTCGTGCTCCGCGAGGTGGTCCTTGAAGCCGCCGGTGATACCGGCAACAACGGCGAGACACGCGGCCATGCCGAGGCCACCGACGATGAGGAGCGGGCGACGGCCGATCTTGTCCATGAGGTAGATGGCAGGGACGGTCGCGACAAACATGGCGATACCGACGACACCAGAGGCAAGGAGCGAGACCGAGTTGCCTTTGAGGCCGAGGGTCTGGAAGATGATGGGGGCGTAGAACACGATGGCGTCAATGCCGCTCATCTGCTGGAAGAACATCATGAGGGTGCCGATCGCGGTGCGCTTGAACATGGGCCAGGTCGAGAAGAGCGTCTTCATCTGCGCGAACTGCAGCAGGAAGGGCTTGTTGGCGTACTGCGGCCACTTCTCGGCGACCGACTCCTGCTCGAAGATGGCCTCGGCCTTGATCTCGAGGAACTCGAGGCGGACAACCTCGTCGTCGACCGAGCGCTTGCGCAGCCACGCGAGCGAGCGCAGCGCCTCCTCGTCGCGGCCGCGCTTCAAGAGCCAACGGGGCGAGTAGGGGATGAAGAGGGTGCCGATCGCGAGGCCGATGGCGGGCACGCACTGCAGCGCAAGGGGCAGGCGCCACGCGACCGTGTTGACGTCCGAGATGAAGTGGCAGCCGTAGGCGATCCAGAACGAAATCATGATACCGACTGGGGGCGTTAGTCACGCGTGCTTATCATTGTGGGTCCGGCGTCTGGGCGCGGTGGCGCGCGCGTGGTTATCCGAAAGCCCCCGTTGGCGGGCTGGACCCTTGCACCCTTCGGGGAACGCTCGGGTGGGGAAACCCTTCAATGCCCCGCCGAAAGGAGCAAAGGGGGCTGCCAAGGCGGCAGCACATGGGTTGAAAACAAAGTTTCTCAGGTCGCCGGATGCGCACACATGGCACACATGGTGCAAAGGTGCCATGGTCGTGCCATGGTGCCATGGCGCTCCGCTTCCGCACTTTGTCCTCTTCCGGACGCGTCCAGCTTTCCGCTGGCCCGCTGACCGAGAAGAACCCACACCACGGCCAGGAATAAACACCCCTGGCAGCCGCGCGATGACCAAGCCGCTTACCAACCCATAGCCGCAGCCGGCCAGGCTGGCCGGGCGGCAAAGGTTCAAGCAAGCTGGCACACGCTGTCGCATGCGCTGTGCGAGCTAGCGAGCTAGCAGCGCAAGCCATATGCGAGGCCCAGACTTCCGAAACTCTATTCTGAATTGCACTCACAAGTCACACTGAGCTGCCAGGTGCCTCCCATGGCGCCACGGACCTCGGCCGGGGAAATTTCCGAGTTGTACATGGGGACGGCGGTCGAGAGGGATCCGACGGCGACGCCGATGAGGAAGCGGCCGGCGAAGATCATGCCCGAGTTGTACGCGGCGGCGGTGATGATGCCTCCAACCATGCAGATGAAGGCGCCGCCGAGCATGCACCAGCGGCGCGAGAACTGGTCGACGCAGTAGCCGTTGATGAGCGAGCCGAACCAACCGCCGAGGCCGAGAATGGCGACCGAGATACCCTTGAAGTTGCTGTCGTGGATGATGCGGTCAAAGGCCGGGATGTTGTAGAACGCGGCCATGACGAGACACTGGCCGTACGCGCCCTGCTCGTAGCCGTAGTTCAAACCTCCGAGCATGGTCACGATCGAGATGGCGAGCAGGCGCGGGTTCTTGAACAGACCCGCGACACCGGGGGGGCCGGCGAGCGCCAGGCGCTTGCGCTCGAGCTCGGCCGTGTGCGAGTCCTGCATGTTCACGACGCCCTTGGCGTCGCGCGCAACTTCCGTCGACATTGTGGTGGTGGGGAGCGCGGGGTCGTTGCGTAAGCCGCCGTAGAGAGGTGGTCGTGTGTAAAGGTGAAGAGAGTGTAAAATTTAGGGGATCGACACGGCGAAAACAATCCAGAGAGCCGTCCGAGGTTGGTGTTGGTCGGTGGGGTGGTGGGGAGACGCGACAAGACGACGCGGGAAAGATCTCTTATAGCACTGGAGCTAGATCCAAAAACTCGATGCGGGGTGCCAAGGGTCTTTTCTCGAGACTGATATATGTCTCCTCAATCCCGAACACCCCCGCAACCCCACCTGGGGGCACCGTTGGACACGGCTTGGACGCTGGATCGGGGGTGAGGACGCGATGGAGTGGATCACCGTTCGGCCCGGCGACTTAGCGCTCCCTGCGTGCTCCCTGTGGGCCTTGCAGTCGTTCGAGTCGCCGGGCCTAGGGTTCCTAAAGGTGCCTCCATGTTCCTCCACTGTGCCTCGGGGTGCCTTTGGCAGGTGCGAAATTAACTGGGATTAGAGTTGGCAGACGCGAACGTAATCGGGCTATGTTCCGAAGGCAGCTGCAGGCCAAGCCAGCGCCGTGCGCGCGGTGCTTGCGAGCTGGCAAAAGTCGCCGGCCAGGGTCGCGAGCAGCCAGGATTGTTTACCAAAAGCAGCCCACGCCGGCGACTTGCAGCGGCACATGCACGCTGGCGCGCTTCCCGCCGGCCATCTCCGCGACCCGTGACCAGGGAGCAGGTGCAACGAGCGCAGAAAGTTCGAAATCGCGATGCAGCGTTGAGCAGCGAGAGAGCGCACCGCCTGAAGAACTGCAGACCCCGGGGCCAAGCGCACTCGTGTGAGATCGCTATATAGCACGCCCGCGTTCGCACCCCGCGTATCCTTGCGTCGGAGAGACGGAGTTCCGTACACATCCTCACATCGAAATCATGAGCGCCACTGCTGCCTGTCTCGTGGCTGGATCCGTCAGTGAGTGGGACGCGGGGAGCTGGGTGGCAACGCGGTTGAGAGTTGGCGGGGCGAGCGTCATCGCTTGCAGGCCACCAGGCCCAAGCGACGAGCAGCCTGGTAACCTTGCGTGGAGCCGCGGCGTTGCGTTGCTGCTTCGTGCCGTGGAGCACAGGGAGCACATGGAGCCCAAGCGGTCAGCTGACAGCAGACATCGACGAGTTCTACGCGCTGCCGCACATTGTGCGCCCGGGGGAGACGATTGCGTCGACGGGCTACTCGCGCCGCGGCGGCGGCAAGGGCGCGAACCAGGCCGTCGCCGTGGGGCGTGCGTGCGACAACCGCGGCGCCGTGCGGCTCTCGGCGTGCATCGGCGAGGACGGGCGGGACCTGCTCGCGCTCATGCGCGACGCAGGCGTCGACGTCTCGGGCGTCGACGTGCTCGCGGACCAGCACACGGGCCGCGCCATCATCCAGTCGTCGCAGGACGGCGAGAACAGCATCGGTGAGTCGCGCGTGTGGGAGTGTTCGGCCGAGGTCGCTCGAGTGGCGCAGACACCGCTTTCAGCATTGTCTCAGCCGGTCTCAGCGCCTCAGCCGGGCGCGGGAGCCGGTTTGGACAAGGGGGGCTCAGCTGACGCGCAGTGCTCTTCGCCGGCGCCAACTATGCGCGCATGCCCGCGCCCATCGGCGGCGCGACGCACGTCGTGGTGCAGAACGAGATCCCGTTCGACTCGACGCTCGCCTTCCTGCGCTCCGCCAAGGAGGCCGGCGCCGCGACCATCTTCAACCCGTCGCCGATGCCGAGCCCGGCGCAGCTGCAGGCGTTCCCGTGGGACGCCGTCGACTGGCTGCTCCTGAACGAGGGCGAGGCGGGCGACATCACGCACGCGCTCGCGCGCGGCGCGCTCAAGGCCGCCCCCGTCATCCCGGAGGGGAGTGCGCTGCCCGCCGAGGCCCGCAGCGCCCTCGACATCCTCAGCGGCGTCAAGAGCCTGCCCCAGATGAAGGGCGTCAACCTCGTCTGCACGCTCGGCGCGCACGGCGTCCTCCTCTTCCGCAGCGACACCGAGTGGTTCTACCGCCCCGCCGCCAAACTCCTCAAGCCCCTCCGCGACACAACTGGCGCAGGCGACTGCTTCACGGGATACTTCACCGCAGGCCTCATGCGCATCGGCGAGCTGACCATGGACGGCCTCGCCGGCGTCGTCGACGAGTGCCTCGCCGCCTGCTCCATGTGCGTCGAGGTCGCCGGTGCCGCCGAGAGCGTCCCTGCGCGCTCCCAGGTGCTCGAGCGCATGGGGCTCAAGAACTGAGCAGCCGTGCCGCCACACTGCCAGCCAGCGCCACAGTGCACCCACATGCGCACAGATCCCATAGACGATAGAGACATAATACTGTACCAATGCATAGATACATAGAGTGAGGGGCGATACAAAGAATACAACATGCGCCTGGCACTACTGGTTCGTAGCCCAGTGCGGCTGCGCGATGCCGAGGAAGTCGAGGTCCCACGCGAACGGCGCCGCGAGCGGATCGATCGTCCCTCCCGGCGATGTGCCCGGCGGCACACCGTTCTGCTGCCCCATCGGGGACAGCGTGTTCATCGCGCCAGCAAGAAGGGGGAAGCCGTCCCAGAAATCCTGGTGCTCCTTGAACAGCTGTGGCTGCTCCTGGTTGTAGGCGAACTGGCCCTGCGGAAAGAGTCAGCAAGCTGCGCGAACGGTAGGCTCTACAACTCACAATCTCATCCCACCACTGGTCGGGAGTGGTCTTCTGCTGCTGCGGCGTCGGCATAGGCGCGTCCATAGGCGTCATGCCGGTCATGTGCAGCTGGCGAGCGGCTGCAGGCGAAGGCGCCCGGGACGGCGGGCGGCTCTGGTGCGCCTTGTCCAGAAGAGCGTGGATGAAACGAGCGAGGTATGCGGGGTGTGACTCCTGGTCGCCCCGCGCAGCCTCGCGACAAACAATGACGACCTTAGTCATCTTTCGAAGTACGGCGGCCCTGGCAGATCCATCAAGGTAGGGCAGGAAGCGGATGAGGCGCACGGCCGTAGACGCCACAGCCACCGAGTGAGCGTCCTCGATCATGGGCATGATGCCCTTCCGCACGAAACCCTCGACCACAATGTCCAGCAGGTCGAGACTCGTCGACACGCAGGCGTGCATGAGGCTGATGCGGTGCTTCTTCGGCGCGAATGACAGAGACGTGCACTCGACGAGCAGCTGGCCCGCCACCAGGCTGAACTTGTTGATGCTGACCGACGTCGACGTCAGCTTGACGGGGTACTCGTCGCTGAGCAGGATCTGATGGGAGCGGTGAAGGTCCTCGCTGATCCGGCGGAGACCGGACCGGAGGATCTCGTAGTTGCCCTTGCAGTTCTGCAGCTGCCGCACCTCCAGACGGAGGCAGCTGGTCTTGACGGCGAAGTCCAGCTGGCCGTCGGACGGCAGCGGGTACGGGATCTCACGAATCCAAGCTCCGACGTCGGGGGCGCGCATCATCATTGACGGGCGGTCGACTAGCTCAGTCTGCGTGCTGTCAAAGCAGAACAGACTGATCCACGTGCGTTCCCGGTCAATCACGAGTCGGGCTTTCCGCTCGTCGCTCGGGAGCTTGTCCTTGCGTGGAAGATGCAGGTCGAGCTGGTAGCCAAGACGGATCGCGTGTCCCAGGCGCAACCAGCCTCGTCCATCCTGAGGCTTCTTCCAGTAATGCAGGATGCAGATGGCTTGGACGATCTCAATGGAGCACACGCAGTCCGACATCGCGCGGTCGATCAGACGGTTCGCGATCGTGTTCAGCTGGTCGTACAGCTCTGGCCTGAAGAACTTGGAGGCCACTGTGAGCACAGCCAGGAACAGCTGCAGCGAAGCGCGGTATGTATACCGTGCGGTGTGGATTGCGGGATCGAGCAGGCATACGCAGGTCTGGAGCTGGTCGAAGTAGTGGCCAAAGAGCGACTCGACCTCCGCCATGGTGAGGATGCCGAGTGCGACGGGGTCGTCCTTCGTGTTCGCCGCCTGAACGGTGCTGTACTCTGGGCTGTCGTCGCCGCCCTTGCGATCCATAACGCCGGCGATGGAGAAGATGGACCGGTTCGCGACATCGTGGTAGACAGTGTTGACGGGCGCGTGGTCGATGTCTCGGTGGTAATCGTGGTCTTGGTCGTCGTTGTCGGGCGATGGTCGCAGGTGCTCCTTCGAGTCGACCTCGCGATGGGGCTCTCGAGAGTCGGCGGGGAAGGGCTCCTGGTACGACGGCCGTAGAGGTGTGATGCCGGTGCTGCCGTTGGGTGTCGTGGTAGCGGGTGAGGGCCCGGTCGTGACAGACAGCCGGCGCCTGCTAGCGTCGTGGCCTTGACTGCCTTCGCGCCCCAAACCGTGATCGGAGTACTTCCTCTTCAGGATGGCTGGGGAGGTCGCGTCGGACGTCGGGCTCGACACCTCATCGCGGCGATGGGGACGCGATCCATCCTTCCGTCGACGGCCACGCTGGTGGGCCTGGTAGACACAGGCAATGTTGAGGCGCTCGCATCGTTGACACTTGTCCTGGGATGGATCGGCGGCCTCGACGCATTTACACTAGCGCGTTAGTAAGCACGTTCGAGGGAAGACACGTCGAGCCCGAGAGTTGACGGGCAACAAGGCTCGAGACTCACCTTGACAGTACGACATGCTGTGCAGCTACTATGACGGGGTCAGCTGACATTCCACTCATGCTTAATGGGCATTCTGGGGTAGATGCCAAGGAGGACGGGGTGGCCGGGACGGGATATCCAGACGGGAGGCCGAGGGATGCGGGCCAACGGTGGTCCGCTGCATACATACACTTTGTTTTCCCCAGACGCCGTCTTGGGGGCACGACGTTTGGAGGGGCCAGGCTCTGCTCCGGGGTTGAACATGTCCAAGCGGGGAGAGGCGACGGCGACTAGAGCTGAGCACGGATGGGCAACGAGTCGGTGGTTCGTAAGGAGAGGTTGCGAAGGTATGTTAGACGGTGAATCCGCCCGCGGCAAAAAAGCGAGAGACGGCGACTTGCCGAGGGTACAGTGGTTGAGTGGTGCCATGTGATCCTGCATCCTGCAGGTGCGCTGGCTTGCGGGCTTGCGGGCGTGCTAGGGTGGGAATCCTTCCTCGGGTGAACCAGCAGCTTGTGAGCCGGACGCCTGGCAAGCCTGCGGGGTTCTGCGGTCCTGCGGTCCTGCGGTCCTGCTACGGCGTGCCTGCATCTGCGCTGCGTGTATAATCCAGTCTGCATGTGCGACGGCCCATCGCTTGAGCAGCAGCCAGCGCCAGAGCGCAGGTTAGCCGCAAGCGGTGACGCGGCGACCTAGCATGTGGGCGCCGCTGAGGTCTGAGGCTGAGCTGATGGCTGCGCGGCCTGCGCTCTGCAGAGGCAGCAGAGCCAGTCAGGTGGTCTAGATTCCTCCAGATGCAGCAAAATTTGGTCACCGGTCGCCTGCAGACGTGCCTGGCAGAATGCGCGTACACTCGTCAGCCTCGCAGCCTCGCTGAGCCTGGCACCCGCCCTGCCAGGGTCGCCCATCACGTGCACCTCCACTGTGGCTGCTTGAACGCCGGTCGCACTCTCGACATTCTCCACACTTCTCCAACGCAGCCCCGCACTCGCGATCTGGGCTGCATACTTCGGCTGTCCCGCGCCTCCGGGGCAGCCCTCGCATGGCCTCGCACACACGTCGGACGAGGCCGATTTTCCGAGGTTTTTCGAACCCCTGCAGAGGTGTGCCAGGGTATTTTTCGAATTTCTGCCCATTTCCAGTCGGCGCCCAGTCCGCCCGGAGTGTCTCTGCGGCGCGGCCTGCTAGGTCGCCGTGCCGAGCGCTGGCGCTGTCGGCCGCTCGGCCTCGCCGGCTTGGCAGAAGGATCAGAAGATTCGGCGCACCTTGCTCCGAAGCAGCGGTACAGCTGGTTGGCGCGAGGGAGCGACTCCCGTCCAAGTCCGAGACAAGCCGGTCCTCGACATACGCACTCGTATCCCGGGCACCGGATCTCAGAGTACCCCCTGAGCTTGCTTGACCACTAAGCGCCATGTCCAAAAGCCGCTGATCACAAGTAAAGCAAGTGGCCGGCTGGCGATCTTGGCTGATCTCGGCGCTCCTGATCTCGGAACACATGTCCGTAGATCAGGACTGCCATGCGCCACCGGCGGCATCATCCGCCCGTCGCAAGCCCTTCTCAACGTCACAACCGGGTCAGCCGTGAAGAGAGCCGAGGCTATGGCCTTGGAGTGGCTCCTCGAAGACAACGATAAGCTGGACCCAATTGCCACCGGAACCAGAGTAGTGCGATGTGCACTTGCATCAATTACACTTTAGCGCCCAGGCACAACCGCGGTAAACCCCTTCCGCACCTTTAGCGCCCAGACTTTCCGGCCGCAACGACCTCCTTCCAACATATCTTCGTCCTCCGTCCGTTCTTTCTGCAACACAGCGTCGACAAGTCAAGGGGTAAAACAAATGCAAAAGAGAAGGTCCGACTGGGAATCGAACCCAGATTACAAGAATCAGAATCTTGTGTACTAACCGTTATACGATCAGACCCATATACGAAGTCCTGCTTCGTTCGTTGCGAGTCTCAGGCGGGCCCCAATATCAACGGTCTCCAATCCGCGGAGAAATGAGTATTTCGGACGAGAACTCGGCTATGCAAGGCTCCACGGCACTGAGAAGCCTTCACAGCGCTGCGCGTGCCCTCTTCGTCCCTGTGAGTGATGCATGGTAGAGCTACAAGTGTGTTTACTTCTTCTTCCCGTCCCTCGCGCGGTGGGCCTTGACGCCCTCAAACGTCCTCGCTCCGGGCTTGGTGGCGCGCCTGCCCTCCGTGCGGCGGAGGACGTCCTTGAGCTGCTCGGCGTACTTGCTCTGGCCAGCGTGCTGCATGCCGAACACGACGACGCGGCCCGGGCGCCCGGCGCGGCCCGCTCGGCCGGCGCGGTGCACAAAGTCGAGCACGGTGCGCGGCGGGTCGACGAGATAGATGGTGGACACGAGGGGCGAGAAGTCGAGCCCGCGGCTCAGCAGCGACGTCGTCACGAGCACGCGCGGCTTCTTCTTCTCGCTCTCCTGCGGCTGCGGCTTCTTCTCCTTCTTCGCCTCGCCCTCGGCCACCGCGATAGGCTCGGAAGCAGCAAGCTCGGCCTCGACCGCTTCAGCGGGCTTCGGGACCTCGACGCCCTCGGGCCGCTTCGCATGGTCGACGAGGAAGTGGTCCAGGGGGCCGTTGCGGCCGACCTTGCGGTCTGCGCTGTCGCCGGTCCACGCGAGGCACTTGATGTCGCGCTCCTCGAGCGCCTTGGCGACGGCGGCGACCTTACCGAGGGACGAGCAGAAGACGACAGCCATGCTGCGCTGCGGGCGCACCGAGCCGGGGGGCAGGGCGCGCTTCGCCTCCTCGTCCTGCGCGGCGAGCTTGGCGTCGAGCGCCTCCTCGGCGAAGACGCGGCGCACCTCGTGCGCAATGTCGCTGTACATGTTGCCGCTCTTGGACCAGGGCACGAAGCGCGTCTCGAGCTTCTCGGGCAGGCGGTGCAGGCCTGGCGAGAGCAGGTGGTCGAACTCGTAGCCGTGCAGCGGCGAGTCGGGCGCGCCGATCTGCGCCAGCAGCGCCGGCGGCAGCGTCGCGGTCACGAGCAGCACGTTGAGGTTGCGCGGGAGGCGGCGGAGGATGGCGTTCGTCTCGTCCGCAAACGCGCTGCCGAGCAGCACGTCGGCCTCGTCGATGACGAGCCACTCGAGGCGCGCGGGGGAGAACTCGGGCTCGTGCGCGTCGTCCGCGGGGCGCTCGGTCGGCACGCGCTCGCCGCGCTTGCTCTCGAGGCCGAGCAGCTGCGCCATGCGCCTGCCCGTCGTGAAGAGCATGTCCACGCCGCCGGCGCCCTTCACTGTGCCCGGCGACGAGGCGCCGGCGACGCGCAGCTTGGCGCCGTGCGCTAGCTGCTTCGCGACCGCGGTCGACTGGCGCGTCAGCTCGTGCGTCGGTGCAAGCACGATCGCGCGCGGCGCCAGCAGCCCCGAGCGCGCGCCCGGCCGGTCGTCGTCCTTCAGCCGCTGCATCAGCGGCAGCAGGTACGCGAGCGTCTTGCCCGAGCCCGTCTCGGCGCCGAGGATGGCGGCCGTGCGCGCGTCCTTGCCCTCGGCGTCGGGCGGCGGCGTCGCCAGCAGCTCCGACAGCGACAGCGACTGGATCGGCGTCGTCATGCTGTAACCCCGCTGCGCCAGCACCTCCTGCATCGCGGGGTTGATCTCGAACGCGCCGAACTCGCGCGGCTGCGACATGAGGATGTTCGCCTCCTGCCGGTGCGCAGGCAGCTTGCGCTCGCGCTCCTGCTTCGTCGGCGCGCGGCGCGGGACCTGCGGCACGCTCGATGGCCGGTCGCGCCACGCAATGCTCTGCCCGCCCGTGTCCGGTTGCCGTCTCGGCCGCGCATTGCTGTCGAACTTGTTCAGACGCTGCGAGTTCGACTGCCGCCGCGGGCCACCGCTGCTGGGGCCGCCGCTGCGGCCGCCGCCCTTGCCGCTCTTCACGTAGCCCCCGGCCGGCGCCGAGGTCGTGATCGTCCGTAACGGCGTCGCTGTTCGCGTTGATATCCGGAGTGCGCGAAACATGGTCGGTTGGGTGTATGGTGATCGAGTGGACGCCGACGTTCCGAAATTATCGAGCCGGCGGACCGCCTGGTGGCAAACGGCACGTGACCTTGGGCGTCACTGAGCACAAATCTGCGCCGCCTTCGAGACTGCCTAGGGACAGGTGTCAGAGTGTCCTGGGCGCAGAATAAGGCCCGGAAGCATGCACAACTGCGGAAGTGCCTCACATACACACATCAGCGATAACACATTCGCAATGTGCACATCCAGGTGCACTTCAGTCGGCACCAGCGCAGCCTCACGTGATCAACACGTGATCTCGTTAGCTCAGTTGGTTAGAGCGTTCGCTTCACATCTGTAACTGCATAGAAAGAAGCGCGAGAGGTCGGCGGTTCGAACCCGCCACGGGATACGTTTTTGCTGCCTGTTCACTGTCACGGGCATGTATGGAGTGCGAGAAGTCGTCGTCGCTTCGCTTGGAGGAGACGTTCCAGGAGGCAGCTCCTTCAGTGTGATGGGCGGATCTGATCGCCGAGCTGTGTGCGCGTGTCTCGGGCGCCGCTCCGCAGCCCCGCAGATCCATTCCGTGTCCTCTCGTGTGTCCGTCTCAGGCACGCAGATGGCGACCGGAGTCGCGCTCCGCGGTCAGCGTGCGCGCTTGCACGACTGAGCATCATGGCCGCCGACCGGTTCGCTGACGATGTGCGGGAGATACGGCTGCTGGCAGGCAGTCGTGGTAGCGTGGGCACCGTGCGGTCTTGTGCGCGGCCATGACCGGTTGGGATGTTTTGGGTGGCGTCCGGCGCCTGAAATAGCACTGTCATGGGCCATTCGAGTCCGGGGCGGATGCGTCACTGCCTCCGACGCTGGCCCGGCCGCCGGCCTTCCGGAACGCAGTGCCTGCGCACCTCGGGCCGTGCGCTCTGAGGGGAGTCACTGCCTGTCACTGCTGTGTTCCGGGGCTGCTTGTGGCGTGCACTGCGAGAGGCTGTTGGGTGTTGAGGAGGACGGAGAGAGTGCCCGGCTATTGAGGGGGACGCAGATGACCGGCGTTCCCCGTGGGACGAGGGCACGGAGGTAGATTATCCGGCGGCTGCGCGGCTGCTCGCCATGACGGCACGCTGGATGTGCAACGCCGCGACTTGGCGCGCGCTGGCCGGTGGCACAGATGACTAGCACGATTCACCTCTGGCGCATCACTCGCCGGCTCTCTTCTTCTTCACATTCTCTCTCACGCTCCCGACCCTCGCCACTCTCTGTGAACACCCCCGACCCCTCTCCATTCCTTCCCCCAGCTCATTTCATACCACCATCACCTTCCCCGCACCTCGCCAGACTCACGGCCGCACGACAATGGCGGCGCCGAAGATCAACGCCGTGCCGCGGCAGACGAAGAACGGGCAGCCGCGCGCGATGCAGGCGCTGTGGGGCCTGATTGCGCTGCTGGCGGCGCTGCCGGCGCTGCCGGTCTTCAGCCTGCAGTACCTCGCGCGCCTGAGCGACCCGACTGTGCACGGGTACAAGCAGTTTGTGATCCCGCGCCTGCTCAAGCTGTTCAGCAACATCATGCCGATGCCGACGCCCGAGACGCGCGCCGTGCAGGGCCGCACCGCGCGCTGCGTCACGCCCAAGGGCGACCTGTTCGCGCACGTCAAGATGCGCCGCTTCACGGTGCCGCCGGCGCCGGCGCCGTGGCTCACGCACCTCGCGGCGCTGCCGCCCAACGGCGAGATCGCGCCCGTCGAGCAGTACGGGTTCGTGTTCACGCCCCGGGGCGACGCGCGGCAGGGCGACGAGAAGGCCGCCAAGGGCGAGAAGATTGTGCTCTACTTCCACGGCGGGTGAGTCGCTTCCATCGGAGATCCCGAACCCCGGAACAGAGGTGCGCGAGCTCGCTGACGCCCGCAGAGGTTACTCGACCGGCCACCCGACGTGGACCGGGCTGCCCGGCAAGATCTCGCGCGACACGGGCCTGCGCGTCTGGGGCGGGCAGTACCGCAAGTGCCTGGACGTGACGAGCGCGTGGCCGGCGCCGCTGGTCGACGCGCTCGCGCACTGGGTGCACCTGACGGAGGAGCTGGGCTTCGCGCCGTCGTCGATCGTGCTGATGGGCGACAGCGCGGGCGGGCACCTGTGCCTGTCGCTGACGCAGCAGCTGCTTGCGCTGGGCAAGGCGCTGCCTGGGGGCCTGGCGCTGTCGTCGCCATGGTCGGACCTGACGTTCTCGCAGCCGAGCTGGGGGTGGACCGACGACTACCTGGGCCTGCCGCGGCTGACGCGCTCGATCGACTCGCTCTCGCGCTTCTTCAACAAGGAGGACCTGACGGCGCCCATCTTCTCCCCCGCCTTTGCGCCCGCCGGGCACTGGAAGCAGCTCGCGGCCACGCCCGTCTTCGTCGCCCTCGGCACAAAGGAGAGCCTCCACGACGAGGTCCAGCTCCTCGTCAAGGGCATGCGGCGCGACGGCGTGACCGTCTCTCTCTTCGAGGACAAGGACCAGCTGCACTGCGCGCCCCTCGTTGCCGGCCTCATGGCACCAGAGGACAGCTACATGCACTTCGCAGAGGGCGTCAAGGGCGTCCTGGACCAGGTCGCGGGCAACGCGGACTAGTTGGCCCCGGCTCCGGCGCAGCGTGACTCCGCGTCTGCCTTCTAGGCCGCCATCTCCTCGCGCCTGCTTCTCGTGTCCGTGTCCCGGCGCAGCGTCAAGTGATCAGTCTGTGTCTCTGATCTGGTCTCGCCCGCCTTCTCGTGTTTACTCCGTAGTGGCTTCTGTTTCGTCTTTGCTTTCCGATACCCATGCATTCCGGCCTTGTACATTGCCGCTTCGATGCGCGGTTGGCGAGCTGGGCGAGCGACGCAGCACTCGGCGTCCTAGCGCTCTCGGCCGTTGAGTCTGCTCGGCCCGAGGGACGACTGACGTCGCCCGTGCTGCGCAGGCATTACGCCGACGGTGGATACGGTGTTATCAGATTAGGACGCTGCGTGTTCCTTCTGCTGACTTGCGGGCCCGACTCCATGTCTCGGTCGGTTCTGCTGTCAGTCACTGTAACCCCAAGCAACGCTCCAGTATGTATCCTCTGCAAAAACATGCATGATGCTGCCTGTCTCCTCCTTCTACATTCACCAGTCTACTAATGGTGAAGCTTTTTAAGCCTTGTTAACAAAGTTGACACCCTTCTCGATGTTCTTCTTGAGCTCGGGGAGGGCGGCCTTGACGAGCTCCTCCTCCTCGGCGGAGAGCTTGCCGAGGGGGTGGATCTTCTTGACACCCTCGGGGCCGAGCTCGATGGGGGACGAGAAGAAGGTGACGCCCTCGGCCTGGAAGAGGGGCGACTCGACGAACGAGGGCTCGACGACGTTGGCCTCACCGGCGAGACCGCGGAGGAGCGCGTCGGCGAAGCGGGCACCGGCGTAGGCCATCGAGAGGGTGGCGGAGCCAGTGCCGGCCTTGGCCTGGACGACCTCGTCACCACCGAACTGGATGCGGTGGACGAGAGCCTTGTACTGCTCGCCCTGGACGTCGGCGCCGGCGGGGACCTGCGAGAGGAGGGGGACGATGGTGACACCAGAGTGGCCACCAACGACGGGGACCTTGACGTCCTTGGGGTTCAGGCCCTTGATCTCAGAGAGGAAGCGCGAGGCACGGACAACGTCGAGGGTGGTGACACCGAAGACGCGCTTGGGGTCGTAGACACCGGCCTTCTTGAGGGTCTCGGCGAAGATGGGGACGGTCGAGTTGACGGGGTTCGAGATGATGCCGACAAGGGCCTTGGGGGCGTACTTGGCGACGGCCTCGGCGAGACCCTGGACGATGGAAGCGTTGGTGTTGAACAGGTCGTCACGGGTCATGCCGGGCTTGCGGGGAACACCGGCGGGGATGATGACAACGTCGGCACCCTCAAGAGCACCCTGGAGACTGTGGATCGTCAGCGCGCATGTTCTCGGTACGCTTGGCCCTTTGCTTCTTGCGCGCACAGGACAACAGCCGTGATTTAGCCTTGGGGCAACAGCCGCCGGCATCGGACCGAGGGGCCCGGTGATGGGGGGGTGTGCGAACGAGTCACATGCAGGCACGATTCATACGAAGCCGTGTCTGCGCGCCGATCCCAAGCGAGGGGAAGGGAACCTCGCTTGTTTAAGCATGCGGCAGCGGCCTTCGATCGCAGGGCATGCCCCGTTACCGGTGGTTTGTTTCGCATGGGCAAGCATCCCGACACTCTTGTACCAGCTCATCAATCCGCGCCGGGTGCCGGGTATGGATGGGGGAGGCAGCAAGTGACGTGACCCTGGCGAGTGCGAAAAAAGACCGACCATCGGCCGGCGGCTGTGTCCACCCTGTGCGGCTTGGGCTCAAGGAAAAGATACTCACGCCTTCTCCTCGAAGCCCTTGACAACAGAGTTGGTGTTGACGTGCGAGATGTCGGCGGCGACACCGGGGGCGTTGCGGACGTCGTAGAGGGCGAGCTCGGTGACGTTGGGGTTCTCCTTGAGGAGGAGCGAGAGGGGCTGGCCGATACCACCTGGAGGAAAAGTCAGTGGGCTATGACGTGGGGGAGGGGGAGGGAGGACATACCGGCGGCACCGAGAACGGCGGCCTTGTAGTCGACACGGGCGGAGGTGGCGAAGCCACGGGCAAGGACAGAGGCAGAGCGGCGAGCAGCGAACATGGTTGTTTTGTTTTGGTGTGGGAGAGAAGAGAAGACGAATGGGTGAGTGGCCTGTACTTTTATGTCGGCTGGGGTCACGTCGCGGTTAGGGCTCGTAGGGGATTCGGACGCAGCGCAGCGGCCAGACGGAGCGCGAGCAAGGCCTCGAGGTCTCACCAGGGCAGGGTGACCGCGACTGTACCAGCCAGGGCCGCAGGCAGCGGGGCACGTCATCCGGCCTGGTTATTGGTTCCGCCAAAAGCCAAAGCGGAACAACCCGGAGAAATGCCCACGGGTGTGGCAGTCGCTGAACCGATCGGTGTGTAACCGATGCGGTCTTCAATAACGCACGCCTATGCGCCACGCTATCTCCACGTTTCTTGCCCGACTTGCACCGCGGAGACAGTCTCGCGCCTATCGCCCCCGACTTACCCGCCAGTCACCACCCAGTCGGCAATCGACCGCACCGAGATAACGCGCCAGCCAATCCCGCCCGAGCTTTATCCCGGCGTCCACTCCGCGATCCTGCATGTGCCGCCCATACCCTCCGCGTGCCGGGCATGTCTGACACCCCCCGACCTTCTAAAGCGCGCGGCTGCCCATCCTTTTCCTGCTTTCTCTACGTCTCACAACGTCCCCACAGCTGACATTCTACCCACCAGAGCTCTACTTCTGAGGTGTACCCCGCGGCGCCTCATCCCATCACTCTCCCCACTCTCCTCACTCCCACACCCACTCTCCAAAATGTCTGTCACCTTTGTCGCCCCCAAGGCCGTCCTCCCCGGCAAGTCCGAGCCCGTCCCGGCCACCGTCACCGTCGACACCAGCTCGGGCAAGATCACCGACGTCAAGGAGGGCGTCCACGAGGCGTCCGGCGACGTCGTCAAGGTCCCTGAGGGCCAGGTGCTGCTCCCCGGTCTCATCGAGTGAGTCGCCCTGCTCTGAATCAGTTGCTGACAGGCAGCACGCACGTCCACCTGAACCAGCCCGGCCGCACGCAGTGGGAGGGCTTTGCGACGGGCACGACGGCCGCGATCAGCGGCGGTGTCACGACGCTGGTGGACATGCCGCTGAACAGCATCCCGCCGACGACGACGGTGGACAACCTGAAGGAGAAGCAGGCTGCGGCGGTGGACGCCGGGCTGAGCTGCGACGTCGCGTTCTGGGGCGGCATCATCCCGGGCAACGCGGACGATCTGGTGCCGCTGCTCAAGGCGGGCGTGCGTGGGTTCAAGTGCTTCCTGATCGAGAGCGGCGTGGACGAGTTCCCGTGCGTGACCGAGGCGGACCTGGACAAGGCGTGCACGGCGCTGGAGAAGTACGACGGGCCGACGCCGCTGGTCATGTTCCACGCCGAGCTGGACGAGCACGCGCACGAGCACTCCAACGGCGACGCGAACGGCAGCGCCAAGCAGGCCAACCCCGAGGCGTACGGCACGTTCCTGGACTCGCGCCCGGAGAGCCTCGAGACGGCGGCGCTGTCGCTGATCCTCAAGCTGTGTGCGCGCTACCCGTCGCTGCGGTTCCACATTGTGCACCTGTCTGCGGGCTCTGCGCTGCCGGCGCTGCGCGACGCGCGCGCGCGCGGCATCAAGAACCTCACGGTCGAGACGTGCTTCCACTACCTGACGCTGTCGAGCGAGGACATCCCCGACAACGCGACGCAGTTCAAGTGCTGCCCGCCGATCCGCACCGAGGCGAACCGCCAGCTGCTGCTGGACGCGGTCGCCGCCGGCGAGATCGACTACGTCGTCAGCGACCACAGCCCGTGCACGCCCGAGCTCAAGAAGGGCGACTTCATGAGCGCGTGGGGCGGCGTGAGCGGGCTCGGCCTCGGCCTGCCCCTCCTCTGGAGCGAGGCCAAGGTGCGCCAGCTGGGGCTCGTGCGCGTCGTCGAGCTGCTGTGCGGCGCGCAGGCGAAGCAGGTCCGCCTCGCGCACAAGGGCGCGATCGAGGCTGGGCGCGACGCCGACTTTGCCATCTTCGACCCCGAGCGCAAGGTCACCATCACCCAGGACGGCCTCCTGTTCCGCAACAAGATGTCGCCCTACGTCGGCAAGACGCTCGACGGCCGCATCGAGAAGGCGTACCTCGGCGGCAAGCTCGCCTTCGACGCAGACCAGGGCGTCACCCAGAAGGCGGGCAAGCTCCAGACCGACGCCGGCAAGAAGTGAAGCCGAAGGGAAGCGGCAGAGCAGGGGCAGAGAGTAGCGTCATGTAGCATCATTTGGGTACCCTCGTAGTCAGTAAGCATACCGATGTAAGCGTTGTTCAAAGCTGGGAACGGTGGAGGCGGCCATCAGCAGAAGCCATGCATGCGTACAACAGGTGGATTGGGGTTATGTGATATCTCTAGTTCTGCGCGGCGGGGGCGCCGGCGCGGCCCGCGTCCGCGATCTCCCACCAGCCCTGGTCGTTGGCGTTCGGGTTGAAGAACGGGCAGCGCGTCTTGAACACTGGCCGTTAGCTTGAACGCTCGTTCACACAGCTAGTTCGCCGCCCGCCGTCCCTCCAGCAGCGGCGTAGGAGGTGCCGCGGAGCAGTCAGATGGACGGGGTGGCGGGCGGATTGATGACTCACCCTCAAGCGTCCGCTTGCGCACGATGGCCTCGACCGTCGCCTCGTTCGCGAGCTGGTCCGCCAGCACCTGGTTCTCGCTCACGCCGCGCGGGTACGCGCCGTCCTTGCCCGCGTGGCCCCACGTCGGCGCCGTGTCGTGTGACGCCGGCACGGCGGCTACCTGCGCGTCGGCCTGCGCCGCCTGCGCAATCTTGAGGTTCTGCTCGACCGTGTTCTGGCAGTACGTCAGGAGCTTTTGCCGGTTCAGCCAGCCCGCTGTCTGTCAGCTCACTATTGCTGATGTAGTAGCTGGCGCTGTACCCAGTCGGCATGCGGCTCCCCACCAACCGAGGTCCGAACAGATGGAGCGCACAACGGAGTCTCGAGGGCCCATACTCTTCACACAGCTCCATGGCTGGTAAACGGAGTGCCTCGCGGCCCGTGGCGTACTCACTCATCATCTCCGCCCACATCTTCGCACACATGCCGTCCGGGCTGTCGCCCTTGCCCTGGCGGACTTCATCGCGGAGCTGGGCCTGGGCGCGGTTCAGGCGCGTGACGACCTGGTCGTCGAGTTTCCTGTACTGTCGGACAACGCCTGTTGTGTCAGCTCAAACCTAGGCAGCAAGTAGCTGCAGCGGCGCACCTTTGAAGACGGAGAGGTTGAAGCAGGTCTCGGCGCCGAGAGTCAGCTCCTTCGGCGCGGGGGCGGGGAAGGAGTCGGCGTACGCGGACGCCGTGCCGAACGGGAGCGTTGACGAGGGGGAGGACGCTCCGGACATTGTGTATGAGATAAGTGCAGAGCGAACAGTAGGACCAAGAGCGGCGCTCGAAGGTCCCCGAAGCTGGATGCCGCTCACTGCCGAGACTGGACCTCCACACGTAATCGTCCGGCTGACGTTCTGGCCCGGCTGGGCTGGCTGGGTGCGAGCGCGCGCGCCGTGTGCCACACTGCGGAAATTACGGCGACAGGGGCGAGACTGACTCAGGCACCCCTGCCCAGATTTCAGATTTAAGACGCGCGTGTTACGTCCATCACTGTCTTCACCCAGCACGCTGCTCACAGCAGCTCTCTGCGCCTGCAGTCCAGACGGCACAGCCAGTGAGTATTCTCCTCCCTTCTCTCACGTCCTGTCGACACGCTCTCCGCCGCCGTTACAGCAGCGAGCGTGACCGCGGGACTCGAAATGATGACCTTCTATTTCTCTCCCCGTCTTATCGACCATGACGAACGAGACAGGAGCCCCCTTCGCAGGGGGCTCTGGACCCCCTCGCGGCTTGCCGCAGGGCTAACGGCGCTTGCCAGCGCTTATGTCTGATCCCCCAACAATTCTTGCTGTTGAGCACGAAGCTGACTGTTCAGATTCATCGCATCCCAGTGATCGGTTGATTGGTTGTGTCGTTCCCGCTTGTCTGTTTTGGTAAGTTTGGGCGCTCGAAAATTCTACCCTTCGCACTCGCACCGCGTCGCGCTTCGCACCTAGCTAGCAAATCTGCAGCCCTCGCCCCATCGATCGCCAGTCTGTCACCGACCCTCGATATCGGCGGTACTTGACTTGGGACTGCGATGGCTACAGGTTTGCTAACCCTGTGCTTCGCGACGCGACCGCGACCTCTTCAATGATGATAATTTCACCAAAATCCATACGCAGTTTCCACTGACGCGTCCTCCTTTCGCCGGGAGTTGCGCCGGCCGGGCGACGCCCCGCCTCTCTGTGGGTTGAGTGCACTGGGCTCCGGACTTGAACCTTCTGTTGAACCCAGAACGCATTCCCCACGGGCCTTCGGGCAGCCGAGACGGAGCTGAGCCCGCGCCGGCTGATGCAAAGAAGTCTTATTCTTCCTTGGATGTCTGATTCATTCTCTACACCTTGACTTTCCTATCTGCGGGGATCGTTGCTGACGCTTGTCACAGTACATCTTGCTCTGTCTTGTCTGTTGTAGTTTTGTTTACGTTGATTGTGTTTTCTGCTTCTGCTGCATGTGCACTCTGTCCACTGATCGCCCTTGTTTGCATGACATAGCTGCCGCCTCGATCGATAAGATAGTCGTGTGACTCGGAAGACAGGCTCGTCGCAAACTTTCTCCGCCACCGTTTTCGCCACCGCCGCACGTGACCACAGCCTTCACCCCACTTGACGGCGCACCACCGTCGCTCCCTCTCGCTCTTGACCATCACCCTCTCGCCATGCCGCGCCCCAGTTTCCTCGCCGTCCTTGCCCTCGCCGCCGGCGCCGTATACGCGAACACGCACATGGGGCAGCACGCCGACTCGGAGCTCTCGCCGCAGGGCCAGGCCGCGCAGGCCGTCTTCGCCGACCCGCTGGGCAGCGCGCCCATCGGCGTGGGCCAGGGCGGGCCCAGCCTCGCGGACGCGCTGACGGTAGAGCGGCGCGCGAGCCTGTGGTTCGAGTACGCGCGGGACGTTTCTAGTATCGTGAGTATCTTAGCAATGTGCCTGTTTCCTTCACCACCCCGCGGCATTTGGCACGACATGGGCCTTGCTCTCTGTTGGGCCTCTCGCCAGCAGAGCGGCGGGTGTGCCAGCGGTAGAGGGAGAGGTGTTGCGCAGCTGGCTGCCTTTGGAAGATGAGCTGACGGCAGAACAACCGCCTCACGAACAAGGGCTTCACGACGATCCTCGTACCGGTAGACAAGGCGATCATGGCACTGCCGCAGAAGCCGCACCAGGGGCCCGGAGACGCGGCGGAGAACACGGCCGCGTTCCTCGCGGCGCACGTCGTGCCGGGTGACCTGGAGGGCACGCCGCTCGAGACGCTCGCCGGCACGCAGGTCGCGTTCAAGGACGGGCGCATCGAGCCCGCCGGCGTGCAGGTCGTCGGGCAGGCGAGCGCGCGCAACGGCCGCATCTACTACCTCGACGGCGTGCTTGTGTAACCGCCTGCGTGCGTGTGTTGTAAGCCCTGTGATCATGTACTGTTGTCTCTTCGCTGCGTGCAGGGGTGCATCTAGATTCGGGCCTACGTTTGTCTACAGATACTTATATACGGGTGCCAGGGGGCCTCTACGGCGCGGCCTGCGCCGGCTTGGTCCACTTGTCCCAGAAGCCGGCGTCCTCGAGCTCCCACATGTCGCAGCCGACCTCCTCGAGCCAGGCGCGGCGGACGCGGTCCTCGCGTGCGCGGCGGGACGCGTACCCGGCCTCGTCCTCTGTGGCTGCGCGCATCCTTGTCCGCATCCGCTTGAGCGTCATGCGCCTCTCGGCGTGCGCGCGGATGCGCACCCACTGCGCGTCCGAGAGCGCGTACGCGTCCCCGCTGCAGTGGCGCGCGACGAGCAGGCGCAGCTCGGGCGGCAGGTCCATGAGCCTGAAGACCGGTGCGGGGGCGGACGCCGGGTCCGCGGCGGCGAGGACGCGCTGCGCCGTCTCTGCGTCGCTCGGGGCACGGGCGTGCAGGATCATGCGCGCCGGCGCCAGGCAGCGCAGCGCCGCGAGGCGCGTGCGCCGCCACAGCGCGGCGTTGCGCTTCTGCAGCGCCGGGAGGCGCTCGCCGATCTGCCACGCCATGCTGGCCGGATCGTTGGGATCCTCGGTTTCCGGGTCCGGGTCGCCGGCCGTCTCGCGCGCATCCAGCGCCGACGTGTCCGCCTGCCCCGCGCCCTCCGGGCCACCCACGCCCACGCCCCCGTCCTCCACCCCGCCGACGCCGCCCGCAATGCCCCCCTCGCCGTCGGCCGCCCAGCGCCGCACGCTGTTCGCGAACAGCCCGATGCGCGACAGCGAAAAGTTCGCATCCTCCACCGCGTCCAGCACCGCCGTCACGCCCGCGCGGCCGAGCATGTTCCCGTTCAGCTCGAGCAGCTGCAGGCACTGCGAGCGCGGCGAGCGCAGGAATGCGCAGAGCGAGGGGACGAGGTCGGACGTGATCTGGCACGCGCTCAGGTGCAGCGCGCGCAGGTGCGGCGCGTCCAGCATCTCGAACAGCGTGCACACCGCCGGCGTGTGCAGCGGGTTCGACGCGAGGGAGAGCTTGGCGAGGCGCGACGCGTTCAGCTTCTCGGCGACGCGCACAACGACGTGCTCGAGCTGCGGTCAGCTGCTGCTCTTTTTCTTGGGATCCCGCCACACAGGCCACCGCGCGGCACTCACAGTCACCTGGTTCCGCTGCAGCAGCAGCTCCTCCATGCACATGTCCTTCGCGCAGTAGAACATGGCGGCGACCAGGCCCTCGTCGCCGATCGCGTTCGCGGCCAGATTCATGTCGCGCATGCCCCAGAACTCGTCGCTCTGCGCCGAGAAGCGTGCGCGCGTCGCCATCAGGCCCTCGAAGAGCGCAATGCACCCCATGCTCCCCAGGTCGTTGTGCGTGGCGTCGAGCCGCCGGATCTGGCGCGACACGCTGAGCAGCATGCGGTGGGCTGGCGTTAGCGAGCTGCACGGAGCTGCCACAGGCAGCGAAGGGCAGGGCTATCCCACTGGCTGCTTGGGCAAGATGGGAGAGAGATGGGAAGAAGGGAGAAGGAGCGCACTCGCTGCGTTCGCCCAAACTCACCGCCGCTCACCCCGCTGAGGTGCTGGTCGCAGAACGACACGAGGTCCGTCCCGACCGGGAACGAGTGGACGACGACAGCCATGGCTCCGGGCGGAATCAGAGGTAGCGTCGGCTGTGTCAGTAGGCTGTGTCTTTGCTAGTGGTGCTGCACGGGTCAGCGGCGGTGGATCTGTGGATGGGCGGAGCGATAAGGTCGGTCCGTCTCGCCGCTGGCTGCAGCAGATAGCCGCTGGTTTCCCACGCTGGCCCGCGGTCGTCATCGCGGTGGAGGTGCCTTCCCCGAGCTGCGCGAGCTGTCGGAGACGGAGATAGGAGATTTCGAGCTCGCTCGAGCGCGCCTCCACCCATTTCCAAAAGCCAGAACGCAAGCGATGCTGGCACTGTTCCTCGCCGCGGCGGCGCTCGCCCTCCTGCTCGCGGCGCGGGTGTACGCCGTCCTCCCCCGGCGCGGCCGGCCCGGGCAGCAGGCAGCCGACACGCGGCCGACGCGCTCGCTCGCCGTCTTCCTCGGGTCGGGCGGGCACACCGCGGAGATGCGTGCGCTGCTCCGCGCCCTCGACAGGCGGAAGTACAAACCAAGAATCTACGTCTACGGCGCCGGCGACGCGCTCAGCCTGCGCGCTGTCTCGGAGCTCGAGGAGGACGCCAAGTCGACGGAGTACTCCCTCCTCGCCCTGCCGCGTGCGCGCGCCGTAGGCGAGGGCAAGCTCTCGACGCTGGTGAGCGCGAGTCGCACACTCGCCGTTGCGCTCTGGCACACCTTCCTCGTGCCGCTGGCCACCCGGCCGGGAGAGCCGTGGGCCGACGTGCTCGTGCTGAACGGGCCGGGGACGGCTGCGGTGCTCGTCCTCGTCGCCTACATCCGACGAGTAAGCTGGGAAGCATGCGAATCGAGCTGACGCCCAGATACTCGGCCTCCGGTACACGAAGACTGTGTACGTCGAGAGCTTTGCGCGCGTCAGGAGCCTGAGCCTGACGGGCAAGCTGCTGCGGCCGCTCGTGGACACGTTTGTCGTGCAGTGGCCCGACGCGGCGGGGGACGGCGCGGCGCCGGGGTCCGGCACGACGTACAAGGGCTGGCTCGTGTAGTAACAATGCATTGTTGTGGTCACTCTATACCATGCATGCATTGCGCATGGGCACGACAGGACGACGAGCAAGGCGCGAGGATGCAGCGACCTCGCTCCGTGACAGGCAGTGGTGACGCGCGACACGCTGTTCCAAAACGCAGGGCAGGGCCAGGAACAGGGGAGGGTGTGTCGGGGCGGGGCTCCGGGATTGCCTGGTCCACCTGACCTGGGAAGGGGAGGGTGACTCAACCGGGCTGATAAGGGGTGGCAAATCCGGACGAGGCCGGTGCGGTCTTCCTGCACTTGCACACGCTGTCCGCTATGCATGCTCAGCATGCTCAGCGGAAGAGGTGGGCCAGCGGAACGGGTCGAGAGGCAGCGTTAGCATGGCTCGGCCCTTGGTTGGGCCTTTGATGCAGGGTCGATGGTCACATTGAGGACACAGCGCTACGCGGGCAGATAGATCCCGGGTGGCAACACCGAGCGACGGCTGCAGCGCGCACCGGGGAGTCCCCACGCCTCGCGTTGCTGCATACCGATCCCGTAGCTACAGCCGAGAGCTAGCGCGCAGACACAGACACAGCTACGCAGCTCTCCCTCTCCCTCTCCCTCGCACCGTGTGTCACCTCCACCGCTGCGCCCGCCTGCCCCCTCCCTAGCCTCCCTGCCCCCTCGCCTCGCCGCCGGCGCTCACGCACAGTCCTTCCTCCCACTTCCCCTTCCTTGCGACCGCCGCATCTCTCATCCTCAACATTCTCCTCGATCTCCTCTCTCCGACTCGAGAACCCGAACACCCCGTCCACTAGCGCTTCCCCGCCGTCTTCGACACCTTCCGTCTCAGGGGTGCCCCCACTACCGCACGAGTCACCCCTCGCCGCCGCTCCCCGCGCGGCCGCCGTCACCATGCCTGACTGGATACGCCCATCCGAGGCTATTGCCTTCGACAATCGCCCCACAAGCGTCAGCCTCTACAGTGAGCTAACGGTCCATTGCGCAGCTGACCCCAGCGCCGTACCTCCGCCTCGTCCTCACCTCCAAGTCGTCCCGCAACATCCGTGATGTCGCCCTCCGCGAGCTGATGCTCGACCCCCACACCGACAACCCCTCCCGCCTCGGTGGAGGCTTCATCCTCGGCCGTGGCCCAGACTCCGGCCGTGCACCAAAGGTGAGTGAGAACTGTCGTCATCTACGCCAAGGCGCCGCTCCCGGCTGAACGGCTGTCTGCATCAGCTAGCTGCTCTGGCGTGCCCTCTGTTCCCATCGATCGCGCCATTAGTACCAGCATTAACACACTCAGGAGCTGTCGTCACGTGTCATCTCCCGTCAGCACATTCAGCTGCTGGTTGATAAGGACGGCGCAGTGTTCCTCGTCGACCTGAACAGCACCCACGGCACCATCGTTCGCCGCGGCGCAGACAGCACAAAGGTCCACGGCAAGCAGCCCGTCCGCCTCCTCGACGGCGACCAGGTCACTATCGGCAGACCCGTCCTCAGTGGCAACCTCCACGACGCCGTCCGCTTCAAGGTCGTGTTCCGCCACGAGATCCCCGCAGTCAGCACCAGGCTTGGCTGCCCCTACATGGCCAGCTTCTTCGCGACCTCGAAGGACGTCCCCGCCATCGACGCGGCACTGTACCCCAAGCCGACCGGTCCTGTGCCCAACATGGCTGGCCGCTATGGCTTAGAGCCGTCTATGCTCTATGAGTCTGAGCCCGAGTCGCTCCTGCCCCGCGGAGGCTCTGACAGCCCCGCCAAGAAGGTCGAGATTATCAACGTCGACGACAGCGACAACGCGGACAGCAGCAGCGATGACAGCGAGGACGACGACGACGTCAAGCACCTCCCGCCTGCGGAGCAAGGGTCGCCACCCACTAGCGTCGACTCTCATGACAAGAGCGACGAGGCGGACGAGGCCGCCTTTGACCCTGAGATCACGATCTGTATTCCTTCCTCGATCGTCGAGTACGAGTCCCAGGACAATGGAGAGGACGACGACGACGACGACGATGATGCACATGGCTCTGAGCACCGCCCCTCTGAGGAGCCTTCCGACATTCCTGGACTCGAGGCTCCTTCTGGCGCCCCCAATCACAGTGCCCATGAGGACAAGGACGTCAAGGAGGAAGACGATCCAGTCGAGGATCAGCACGACGCACCGACCAATGTTGACGACGAGGACAGGGCCGAGTCGTCCGGCAGGATCCAGCTGCCGTCGCTGAAGGAGTCGATCCAGGCTCCTGTCATCGATGGTCCCATCAGGATGCCTGACCTGTCCGGGGTTTCAATCCAGCTTCCTAGGCTGCCCTTCCCTGCTGTCATCGACCTTGCGGGCGACTCTGTCGCTGGCTCCGACGAAACTCGCAGGTGGAGCAGGCTCAACCTCGACTCGCCCGGCTCTCCTAGCTCGGCTGACCCCGACAGCGTCATGATGAGCTTCATCGCGGAGCCTGCGTCAGCCCAAGTGCCCTTTCCCAAGGCCTACGACGACGATGAGGACGAGTACGAGTCGTGGCTGGCGGGTAACCACTCGCGTAGCTCTTCGCAGGACCCCGAGGAGGACGCTAGAATGGGGTCCGACTACCCCGAGGACGAGGACGAGCACGATTGCGCCGAGTACGGCTGCGACGACGAGGACGCGGAAGGCTGCGCCAGCGACGACGAGTCTGCTGCCTCCGAGTCGCATGACGTGTTTGACACTGCCATCGAGCTCGAGCCGACCTACGACGAAGACGCGACGTCCGAGTTATCCGACCCTCAGAGCGCCATGAGCGAGGACGAGGACGCTCACGACTCTGATGCTGAGGAAGACGCCTCCGACTGCTCTGTCTCTGACCGCGGCGAGGATGTCGCTGTCGACTCTGAGCACAGCGAGTCTGAGCACGACGATAGCGCATCTGACTCTGACGCTGAGTCGGAGGAGGAGGAGGAGGACGAGCACATGTCTGAAGACGAGAAGGACCAGTCGGAAGACGAGTCAGTAGCTTCCCCCCGCCTACGTCAAAGCTAACAACCAGGGGCGTTCCCAAGATGTCGGCGATCTCAGAGCTCAAGCTCGACGGCAGCACTCCCAGTAAGACTTCGACCACCACGACCGACCCGCAGCCGATGCTCGGGCTCTCGTACCTCTCTGACCTGCACGACCTGGACTTTTCTGGCGGCGCCGAGCTGTGCGGGTGCGACAACCTGCGCAACGTCACTTTCAGCGAGAACGTGGACTTTGGCTCGAGCGCCGAGGGCTACGACTTAACGTTCAAGGCGCCCAAGGCCGAGGCCCCCACGCAGAGCAGCGCCAGCAGCAAGCTACCGCCCTCGCCCGCCAACTCGGCTGACGGCTGCAACCTCAGCAAGGCGTCGCAGACGCCCGACACCAAGTCGTCGATCCTGCCGTCGGTGGGGCTCGCGACGCCCCCGTCCCCGCTCCGCGAGCTCAAGGGGCAGGTCGAGGCGGCGGCGCAGACGAGCTCGCCCCGCAAGCGCTCCCGCGAGGAGATGGAGGAGCAGTTCGAGACGGCGCCGTCTCTGATCGAGCAGGCTCCCAGCCCCAACACTACTGCAAGCCCCAGCATCATTACCACTACGGCGGCAGCCACCACGACTGTCACCGAGGCAACTGCGGCGCCCGACTCGCCCCGACCACGCAAGCGTCGCTTCCTGCAGCGCTTTGGGTTCACGGCCGGCGTCGTCGTCGGCGCGGCCGGCATGTTCGGCACGCTGCTGATGCTGGGCGAGGAGTAGTCAGAAGTTGTACTTATACCCGTGTGTGTATGTAAGAAATGGCCAAGCGTGGGTGATTCGAGAGGGTAGCGGGGTGTGTGAGTTGATGATCGCGCATGAGTGCGGGACGTTGGATGTCGCGAGTTCATACATATACCATCACTCCATGATTACAACTGGTACCTCTCGACGATCTTCCACTGGTCAGCGACGCCGTTGATGTCGACGACGACGACCTCTGCAAACTCGGACCTGGTGGGCCACTTGCCGTTCGCGACGGCCTCGTCCGCGAGCTTCCAGCGGGTGTCCTCGTCCATGTCGCCGTATATGAGGCTGAGGTGAGGGAAGTAGAACGGCTGGCTCTCCTCGAAGGCGTTGCAGAACGCGGCGCGCAGGCGCTCAAGGCTGCGCCCGCGCCCCTCTGCCTCGTCGACGGGGGCAAGCACGCACTGGTAGTACCTGTCTCCGGCGCATGGATTGTTGAGGACGATCTCGACGGGGCCGCCGAGGCTGCCGCCGCCCTCGCCGCGTGTGCTGGCTGCGCTGGGGTCGGCTGCGGATGCGCCGGACGCCGCGCCCGAGCCAGCGGCATATGCGTCGCTGCTGGGCCGCGGCGTGGCCGTGCCCGAAGCGGCGTGCCGGTCCGAGGCGTTTGCGGCCGCGGCATACGCGTCGAGCGCGAGCGACGTGCGCCGCTTCACCTCGGCGAGGTCGCCGCGCACAGCGGAGCGCGGGGAGAAGAGCGTGATGTGCGGCTGGAAGGGGGGCGAGCGCGCGCCCGTCAGAGACGTGGCGGTCGCGGAGAGAGAGGCGATGAGCGACTCGAGCGCAGCCGCCTGCGAACGCGGCGGCACGAGCCAGACGCAGTATCCTGCCGTCAGCGCGGCGGCGCAGAGCACGGTCGTGCCTGCCGCCTGCGTGCGGTAGAGCTCGCGCCCAGACCCCGCTGCAAGCGCCGTGCCGAGGACTCACCGGACAGAGCGTGGTCGTCGGCCATCTTGCTGGTGCTGCCCAGGGATCCAGAGAAGCAGTGGAAAGAGGGGGGAACAGAAAGTTCCAGACATGGCTCAGTCGGCGTCTTATGACGCGGGCGGTGGAGGTCGGTCATGTGTTCCGCCACCGGCGGACCGACTAGGCCGCGTGGTCTCCAAGTGACCTCAATCCTCCACTGAACCGAGCAGGTCTCCGCCACCAGCCGACGTCAAGGCGTATAGCGAACCAGCGATCCTGCGCCCTGCCTCGCGACTCAGCCGATACACCCGCCGAGCAGATGGACCCGGCGTACTCGGACACCGGCGGCGCAGGGGGCCTCCCGGCCGCCCTCGCGTCGCAGCTCGCCGCGCTCGGCGTAGCTCCAGACGACCCGCGGCGCCTGCTCGCGACGCACCTGGACGCCCTGCCGCCTGCGCTGCTGCGCGAGCTGGGTGCGCTCGTGCCGCCGCGGGAGCGCGCGCGCATCCCGCGCATCCGGCAGCGGCGGCATGTGTGGGCGCACCCTTGCTCCTCCTCGCTCCCCGGCAGCACACCCGACAAGCCAGAGGACCTGACTGCCGCCGAGGGGCGCATCCGCTGGCCGCTGCTGTGGGAGCAGCTCGGGGGCGATCCGACGCTCGGCCCCGATACGGCGGCACAGCGCGACGCCGTGCGCTGGGCCGAGGCCGAGTTCATGCCCGGCGAGCAGCGGCATGTCGGCCGCCTGGGCCGGCTCTTGGGCGAGGAGGAGGAGGTGGGCGCGTGGCGCCGCGCGGCGCAGAGCCGCGCCCGCGAACGCCGGATGCAGGCCGAGGGGGAGGAGTTTGATTCAGAGTCGGACGAGGACGAGGACGATGAGGTGGCCGCCGGGGGTGGCGACGGCGGCGGCGGGGGAGAGCAGAACAGTAGCAGTACCGGCCAGCCCCCAGCCAAAAGCCAGGCAGAGGTCGAAGCACAGTTCGAGAAACGCCTCCTCGAGCTGTTCCTCGACGGGCTCGACACGCTCGACTACGACGACATCGACTTCACCCCCGCCCACGACCCCATTGCCGAGCGCGACCGCGAGGAGCGCTACTTTGACGACGAGGCGCCAAGCGCCGCCGCCGGAGGCGCGGGCAACGGGCACGGCGCCGGCGGCAAGGCGATGGAGAACGGCCAGGGCGAGTACGACTACTGAGCCTGCGTGACCCGCCCTCATAGACCTGCCGAGACGCTACCGCTGCCAAATGGATATGCAATGCAGATTAATGTGTCTAGATGTCTACTACTCTACCCCACGCTCTACTCTAGGCGGCTGTGGCTCACGCACTCGCGCTACGCGCTCGTGCTCTACGCACCCTCCACCCGCGCCATCTCCTCCGCGTCCTTGGCCTTGTCCTTGCCCTGCTCCAGCAGCAGCTGCGCCGCCATGAGGTGGCGGAAGCGCGAGTTGGCGTCCTTGGCAAGCTCCTTGTACGAGCCCTCCTCGGACACGACGCCGTTCTCAAGCACGACGACGCGCTCGGCGCGCGCAATCGAGCTCAGGCGGTGCGCCGCGAGCACGACCGTGATGTTCTTCTGGTGGATGATGTCGTCGATCGCGCTGTTGACCGAGTCCTCACTGCCGCTGTCGAGCGCGCTCGTCGCCTCGTCGAGCAGCAGCACGCTCGGGTTGCCAACGAGCGCACGCGCGATCGAGACGCGCTGCCGCTGCCCGCCCGACAGCGACGCCTTGCCCAGCATCGTGTCGAAGCCCTGCGGCAGGTCCCAGATGAAGTTGCAGTTGGCCGCGCGCGCCGCCTCCTCGATCTCGGCCCGCGTCGCCCCCGGGTGCCCGTACGCAATGTTGTCCGCCACCGTGCCCTCGAACAGGATCGGGTCCTGGAACACGACGCCGAGCCGCGCGCGCCAGCTCTCGGGCGTGAACGTCCGGATGTCGGTGCCGTCAAACGTGATGCGGCCCGCGTCCGGGTCGTAGAACCGGTCCAGCAGCGTCAGGATCGACGACTTGCCCGACCCGCTCGTGCCGACTAGCGCGACAGACGTGCCCGGCTCAATCTTCATGTTGATCCCCTTGAGCACCTCGACCTCCTTGCGCGACGGGTATGTGAACCGCACGTTCTCAAACTCGATCGGGCCGTTGCGCAGGCTCGACAGCCGCTGCCCGACGTTCAGCGGGATCTCCGACTGCCGGTCGATCAGGTGGAACACGCGCGAGCCCGCGCCGACGCCCTTCATGATGCCCGAGAAGAACGACGTCAGGCCAGACACCGACGAGCCGACGTACCCGCTGTAGATCAGCAGCGACGTCAGGTCGCCGACCGTGATCGCGCCCGTGCTCACGAGGTGCCCGCCGTAGCTCAGCAGGCACAGCATCGCGAGGTTGCCCGTGAGGCCCGTCGCGCCGAAGAAGATGCCCGACGCGAGCGCCTCGCGCTTCGACAGCTGGAACACCTGGTTGACCTTTTGCGCAAAGTTCTTCGCCTCGAGCGGCTGCGCGTTGTACGCCGTGACCGTCTTGAACGCGTTCAGCTTCTCCTCGGCCGTCTTGGACATGTCGCCGAGGCTCTCCTGCGTCATCTTGCTCAGCTTGCGCAGGTACTTGCCGTACACGACCGCGCCGATCGAGATCGGCGGCACGACGCACAGCATGATCAGCGTCAGCTGGCTCGAGATCCAGAACATGGCACAGATGCCGACCGACGCAGAGATGATCGCGCGCAGTCCGTCAGACAGGTTGGACGTGACCGAGTCGCCGAGAATGTTGGCGTCAGCGTTCAGGCGGGAGACGATGTCGCCCGCGGAACGGGAAGCGAATTCAGGTTCCTGCCGCAGAGTCGAGTCGTACGCCGCGTTACGGATGCGCGCGATGATGCGCTGGCCAGCCGTGCGCATGAGCACGACTCGTCCAGCGTTCGCAGTCGCGCCGACGAAGAACGCCGTCGTCAGCAGCGTGGCCGCAACGGGGAAGGACATCCCGAGGAAGGTGGTCTGAGATTAGCTGAGCGCAAGACCCATCAAGCTGCCACTCACAGCATGAGACGAGAAAAAGTCGATGAGTTTACCGATCGTCAACGGGACAAGCATGGAGACCGAAGAAGAGATGCAGAGGAGGCCGACGGCGATGCCGAGCGTCTTGCGCTCCGGCTTTGCCAGCTGGAACAGCTGCTTGACCGAGCTCTGACCGGTTTCCGAAGTGTCCTGGGGGCCAACATTCTTGAGAGACAAAGCAGACGAGAGGCGAGCAAAGATGCCCTTGCGGGGTTCCTTGTCGAGCTCGGCGGCGGTGGCGGCGGGGGCCGTCGGGGCGTCATCCGACTTTTTAGGCACCGAGCTGTTAAACCTGAGACCCAATCCGACACGACCGACCGGCGAGTTTACTCGTAGAGCGCGAGGTGGAACTGAGATGTCAGAGAGTGCGGTGCGTGACAGTGCTTACCTCTGAGGCGACATGGCCTGGGGGCGATGCCCAGGCGGAGGCCCAGAGCGATGCCGCTGGGAAGCATCGGGCGTCTGTGAGGCCAGCCGGGTTACGGGCTACGGGTTACGACAGGCGAGGGAGGTGTCGTCAGGTGGTTGCAAGAAGCAAGAAGCGATAGTCGGGTACGTAAGCGGCAGTGGGGCAGTCGGGTCGGGAAAAAAAGAAGAGCAAGATGAGATGGGATGTGGTGAGGAGTAGTGGAAGAGTCAGATGGCGTTGGACGGGGCAGTGATTGGCCTCGAGGGGATGTGAGCAAGCGCGCGCGCGCGAGGCGGGTTCGATGGCCGGGCCAGGGAGGATCGAGGATCGAGGATCGGGTTGAGCGGGCCGTCACCGTCTGCCGTGGGCTGCGAGCCGGAGACCGAAGCGAGGGCGTGTCATGGATTCGGGCGAGGGCGACAGCCTGCACGCTTGCAGGGTGGATCTGCGGACGACACGCGACACAGTGTTACGTAAGAGGCCACCCCTCGCGTCTCATAGTGGTTAGACTGAGCGCAGTGTCCCATGGGACGGTGATCGATTGATGTGCTGCGCAGGGCCTAAAGTTAGCCTTCAGGACACCAGACACACGCTCAACGTCGCCCTCGCCGCTTGACTAGCCTGTAGCCTGCAGCGCGTCCACAGCACATCGACCCAGAGCGCGCGCTCGCCATCCATCCCACCATCGCTCTCTTCCTCATACCCGTATCCCATATCTTATCGTTCCCTTTTACCTTAGCCTTGACCTTTACCGTAATCCCATTACCCACACACACACATCTACACACACACGCACACAATCTGCAACATTCCCGCCTACACCGCCCCGGCTATGCAGCAATGACCTCGGACACCGTGCCAGCGTCCGAACGGCCTGAGCCCTCCCCGCTAACCGACTATCTTGCCGGTACGTCGTGCACGCCCGCTCAAAGCTCACCCCCCGTCTCAGACGTAGAAAAGTCTTTCGATGCCGACCGGGGCTCACCTTCGTCCTCCACCCCCACCACGCCTGCCACTGACCGCGATCGACGGAAGAGCAGGCGGCAATCCACTCCATTCTACACAAAGGGCATCCCCACTAGCCCTGGTCCTCCCGTCACCCACCTCGACCTCGTCAAGGCCGCCGAACTCCGTCTCAAGGTCCCGTCCACTCCGACACAGATGCGCTCAGACAGGAGCCCGACATCTCCCTCATTGTCACCGTCAGTGACGCCGTCGTCATTACCGACACCGTCGCCCTCCCGATCACCGCTCAGCCGGCCACCAGTGCTGCGACGACCGACAGACGATGGTTTCACGGAACGGTTCCAGTACCTCGTCGCATCGAGCGGACTGCTCGAGAAGACGCAGATCCTCTCGCTCGTGAGCGCGCAGGAGGAGGACCACCCGCCAGTACCGATCTTACCCCAGGACAAGCTGCAGATGATCGTGCGGTCACCGCAGCACCGCTGGGACATTTACGCCGCGAGCGCGTTCGTCATCGTGTCAGTCCTGTACGTGCTTGGGCTGTCCATGCTGCTCGTACCATCGGCGGCGGTCGCGGGTGGCGCCGCCCTGCTGCTACCCTCGAAAAGTGATTCGACCGCGGAAGTGGCGACAGACGGCAAGCGTGATCCGACTGTGGAAGCTGTAGCGAAGGAGGAGCCGAGCCCGTCCGAGGATAGCACGACTCGGGTGTTCAACACGCTGAATGCGCTCCTCGCAGAGTCCCGCAGCCTCGACCAGGCGATCGGAACGGCCATGTCGCTTCTCGCGCCCCGGCCCGACGACATCGACAACGCCCACAGCCTCAGGATTGCCCTTCACCGACTGTTCTCCGACATGACGGACAGCCTCGCCGGAACGACGTCAACGCTGATCCCGATGGCCGACCGCAGCGAGCTGGCGGTTCTCGGAGACATGTACGACATTCCGGTGCTTGGGAACCGGAGGCGACGGGCGTCGAGCACCAGCAGCAGCGAAGGAAGCACGACGACGCCAGTGCCTCACCGGCAACGCTCGTTATCAACTTCGGAGGCTGTAACCACGGGCGACGATCCGAGCACCTCAGCGGCAGCCATCGCCAGCGATCGGTTCACCCCTCTGCCAGTGCGCCATCTTCGTCATAAGCGGTCGGAGAGCAGGGGATTCGACCACTCGCCAACAGCGTCCCCGCTGCGGCCCCATCACAGCCAGCACCAGCGAGAAGCATCCGCTGAGACCCGGCAGCCCGACGGCGACGAAGCAATGTCGGTCACGAGCTCGTCGACCGAGAGCAGCAGCCTGGCCCCGTCGTCGCTGCCGGAACAGCTTGCTGGGGCACGCCCGCCAGTTGGGCCAGCGAGCCGTGCGGTCATGATGTCTTTCACCCCCAAGCGAGCTTCCCCCCTTGCGCACACGGGACACACCCTGGACCGCCCAGACGCTGCACCCTCGAGTTTCCCTGCCACAGCGGCGCCCTCGAGCTTCCCTGCGTCGGCCCGAACCACCTCACCCACGTCCTTCCACATGCGGCCGTCTCAGTCACCGTTCCGGCGCTCGCTGCAGGACATCCCCTACATCCACACGCCGCCCAGCTCGAGTGCCGAGCAGGCGGCCGAGCTCGCCAAGGCGCGTGCGACGTCAAACATGTCGAGCGCCAAGCGGCGGTCGCTGCAGACGCCGTACAACATCGACCTGCAGCGCGAGCAGACGATCGTCGAGGCAAACGCCGGCGGCCTCACCCGCGCCAGCTCACTGCAGTACGGAAACCGCAGCGCGCATTCGGACGCGTTAGCCGCGCTGGAGGGGAAGCGCCCCACAGCTGCCGAGCCCGCGAGGTCCGGCCTGCGGCCGCTCACAATGTCCGCTTCGCTGTCGACACCGAACAAGCGGTCATCGAGTGTGTTCGACGGTCGCCTGGGCGGCACCCAGATCAGTCCGCCGAAGAAGCAGCCGCAGACTCCGCAGCAGCAGCAGGTCGTCGAGTCCAAGTCGCGAAACCGCAACTCGATCATCTTGGAGAGCGGCTCGGCGGGCACGGCGGCGATGGCGCAGTCGGAGGCGATGTCTAGCAGGCGGTCGTCGACGACGCTCGAGGGGCAGACGCTGCTGTCGTCACCGGATGGATCTGCCGCGTCGAAGCGGTCATCGCTGCTGCTCGACCAGGGTCCCGCCGGCAAGCGCGTGCAGCAGCTGCTCGGGGAGCAGTCACAGAACGTCCTCGGGCTGGGCCACTCGCCGCGCTCGGCGTCGCTCGGTGTGCACCAGCCTTTCCAGCGCGTGCCGTCGATCTCGCCGCTGACGCTCGGCGGGCTCAAGGCGTCGTGCCACGGCGTGCACCTGAAGCGGCGGCGGGTCGCGTGCTGCCTCCTCGGGCTGCGCTTCTCGGAGCCGCGCAGCAGCAGCTACTGGGACGACGTCTGCGGAGAGATGCAGAAGCTGACCGAGGCTATGGCGCTCGGGCGCGAGAGCCTGGACGGCGCCCGCGAGGAGGCCGAGAAGGAGCTCAGCGCATCGCGTGCGCTTGCGGAGAATGCGAAGCGACACTCTTCGCCTGCGGCCCCTCTCGGCGCCAGCTTTGGCGACGGGCCCGTCGAGTTTGCTCCGCGGTCCGACCCGATGCTGTCCAGCGTGGACGAGCTGCAGCGGACGCTCGCCCGCGTGTGGGCACGCTGCGACGAGCTGCGGCAGCGCGGCGTCGCCCTCGAGCCGGACGTCTTGGCGTCAATCTGGGCGGACGTGCGGAGCGACGTCGGCGGGATGCTGCGGCAAGTCGAGCGCGGGCGCGAGGCGGTCCGCTCGACGAACGTGTCCGAGGCGGGAGCGACGGATCCGACCGATTCGGAGATCATGCCCATCAGCGCGTCGAGCGCGGACATGGAGCCAGGCTTCCTGCGCGCGTGGGAGGCGGTCGACGCGGACGGCGAGGCCGACGAGATCGAGCGTCTGGTTTCCGGCGAGGACGTCCCGCCGGACTCGGAGCCGTATCAGGAGTTCCTCCCGCCGCCGGGCATCGACGAGGTGTTCGAGGCGGCGATCCCGCCGGCTCCGCCGCGCGCCAAGTCAGGCCTGTCGCGGGACGAGCGCATCAAGGCGGCGAAGGAGGCGCGGGCCCGCGGGGCCGCGATGGACCGCCTGACCGCCAACTCGAAGGAGCCGTCGCCCGAGCCCGAGGTACGCGGGCAGGTCATGCAGGAGCTGGAGGGTGTGTTCGGTGTCATCAGGCAGCGAAAGGGGTACAGCCGGCCACCGGCGCCGGAGGGCCAGCCGTCCGAGCCCCAGCCCCCAGCCGCCCGCGAGAGCGTGTCTCGCACCTCGACGCCGTCGTCAACCCCCGCCTCGGCGCGCGTCACCACGCCGATGTCGGCGCCGAGCAGCGCGCCGCGGCTCGTTGCGTCGCCCTCGCGCTCGCCGACCGTGCTCTCGCCGGTGCAGCCGGCGTTTGGGCTCCCGCAGCCGCAGTTCGGGCTGCCACGCATCGGCTCGCCGACGTTTAGGGTCACGTCGCCGACGGCTGGGAGCATCGACTCGCCGACGCCGAGCTCGCGCGTCGTGTCGCCGACGCCCAGCTCACGGGAGCGCGTGTCGTCTCCGCCGCCGACGGCGTGGTCGCCGCGCGCGGCGCCGCGCGTGCTGTCGCCGACGTCGGCGCGGATGGTCTCGCCGCCTCCCGGGCGTGCGTCGCCGATGTCGCCGCGCGTCTCGTCGCCGAGCGCGCCGAGCGCCAGCGGGCCGCACACGCCGTCGCGCTCGCCGTCGCTCAGCCGCGCGTCGAGCCTTACCCGCGCGTCGAGCCTGAGCCGCCTCAGCCCCGGCGCGCGCAAGCAGCGCGGCATGTCTCTGCAGCCGATTGCGGCGACGGTGCCGCTGGCGACGAGCCCGGAGGCTGAGCGCCGCCGCAGCCTGCAGACGCTGTACGAGGGCAGCAACGCGAGCGGCGAGTTCAGGCCGATCCACCTGCGCGCGCCGGAGGAGGTGGCCGAGGACGAGATCGGTGTGGCCCTTTAGTCCGGGGCGCAGCGAGGCGCGCAGCGCCGAGTGCGCCGACTCGAGCGGTCCGCGGACAGCGCCGAGATACGCTGAGTCGAGCGATCCGCGGACAGCCGCGAGGACCTCTGCACGGCCAGCGCTGTGCCTGCGGCACAGGCAACGAGAATAACGAACCATCATGTACATATCTGGGACTTATCTGTAGAATAATGCACATTATAGCACACGGCGAGCCACGAGCCACGAGCGAAGCGAGTGGGCGAGTGGAGAGTGAGTGGAGTGGACGAGATCGGCAACAGCGGCGCAGTCGAGGGGATCAGGTATCGCGTGCACATCTGCCAAGCCATGGCGGTGTTTGCGGTCCCGTATCTGCGATGCGCACGTCGACTCGTGCCCAGCTCGGTGAGCGCGTAGCAGGCTGCGGGGAGTGGAGGCCGATACACGACTCGTTTATCTGCTCAGGGCCATCGGGCATGTCCGACCGGGCGAGATCTGCGAGTCTGGGCTCTCGGTCTGCCCACCAGCGTCACTCTCTGCTGCTCTGCTGTGCTGCTGCGAGTCGTCTATGTCGTGTGCGGGGAATGCGGGCGTAAGGAGCTACAAAAGAGAAAAGCAACGCTGTGTTCTCCACTCACTTACCCTAGCACTCGTATCAACCGTAGAGCAAGATGACGGCCGACACGCTCCCTCTCCCCGCTGCCAACGGCGCGACCTCCAAGCCTCCCGCGTCGAAGCCTGCCGCGCCCGTCGCAGACGGCCAGCACGTCGTAACACACTCCTCGGTGCTGCACCGCAACCTGAACGTGACCCTCCCGATCGTAACCCATGCGCGAGGCAGCTACCTGTACACGTCCTCGGGGCAGCGGATTCTGGACGGGTCGGGGGGCGCGGCAGTCGTGTCGGTGGGGCACGGCGTGCCGGAGATTGTGACCGCCGTGTCCGCGCAGATCAGCACGTTGCCGTACGTCTCCTCGGCGCTGTTTGCGGTGCAGCCTGCCGAGGCGCTCGCGGCGCGCATGTGCGCCGACGCGGGAATGGCGCGCGCCGTCTTCCTCTCTGGCGGGAGCGAGGCGGTCGAGAGCGCGATCAAGCTCGCGCGGCAGTACCACGTCGAGCGGGGGTGCGCGGAGCGCACAGAGTTCATCGCGCGCGACGCGAGCTACCACGGCAACACGCTCGGCGGTGCGTACGCATAGGCTCTAGTGCTGACCCCAGCGCTCGCGCTCGGACGCCACATGGCGCGCCGCGAGTTCAACGAGCCGCTCCTCTCGGCACGCTTCCACGCCGTCTCCCCCTGTAACGCGTATCGCTACCAGCGCCCTGGGGAGAGCGACGCGGCCTACGTGCAGCGCCTGGCGGAGGAGCTCGACGCCAAGATCCGCTCCCTCGGGCCCGAGACCGTCGCCGCCTTCTTCGCCGAGCCCGTCGTCGGCGCCGCGGCGGGGTGCGTCCCCTTTGTGGCTGGGTACATCCGCGCCATGAAGCGCGTGTGCGAGCGCCACGGCGTGCTCCTCGTCCTCGACGAGATCATGTGCGGCGCCGGGCGCACGGGCAGGCTGCACGCGTGGATGCACGACGTGCCGCCTGCCTCTCTGCCGGTCCGCTTTGGGGGAGAGCTTGAGGGAGAAGGGGACTGGGGGGAGGAGGCAAGGCCCCACATCCAGACACTCGGCAAGGGCCTCTGCGGAGGTTACGCCCCGCTGAGTGCGGTCCTCGTCAGCGAGAAGGTCACACGCGGGCTCGAAGGCGGCAGCGGCGCGTTCCGCAACGGGTACACGTTCCAGTCGTCCGGCACCGGCGTCGCGGCCGGCCTGGCCGTGTACGACTACATGGAGAAGCATAACCTGTGAGTACTCTCAGCTGTGTGGACAGTGGATAGCTCCCGGCCTTTGCTTCTCATCAGCGGCGTCTTTGCTGACCCCAGCGTCGCCCAGTGCGCCAAGCGCGGAGCGTACCTCCGCGCCGCGCTCGACGCGCGCGTGCGCCCCCTGCCGCACGTCGGCGACGTGCGCGGCCTCGGCCTCTTCCAGGGCGTCGAGTTTGTCGCAGACGTCGACTCGAAACAGCCCTTCGCGCCCGCGGACCACGTCGCGGACCGCGTCGCGGCGGCCATCCTCGAGCGCGGCGCTGCCGTGTACCACGGCGCGGCGACCAAGATCACAGGAGACCACATCATGCTCTGCCCGCCTTACACCGTGTCCGAGGCCGAGATCAACGAGCTCGTCGATGCCGTCGTGGCCGGCATCAGGGACGTGTTCCCCGAGTAGACACACATTTAGGACGAGAGAAAGGGACACGGACTATAATCTAGAGGTGGAAGAATGTACACGTAGAATTATGCATAGTACACGGCTCGTTACAGGTCTCCTCTACTCGGCTCGCTACAGCTCTCTACAGCTCTACACGCTCTACGCTCTACCGCCCGCCCAGCCGCAACTCGTCCAGCGCCAGCTCGTCCTCGGCCAGCATGCTCCGCCCCATGGCCTTAAAGTCGGCAAGCTCGGCCGCCCGCTCGAGCGGGCTGCGCGGCGACTTGGTCCCCTGTGGCTTGCTCCGTCGCCGGCTCCTGCCTTCCGTCCCCGAGCTCGCGCTGCCCGGGCTCTTCGGCGTCGCCGCCCGCTTGGGCTCGGCGTAGCTGTACCGCAGCCCCGACTCGGGCTTCTTCCGCGGTGCCAGCGTCGAGTCGCTCAGCGACGGCGACGCGGGGGACGACTTGGTCGCCTCGGCGTACACCTCCTGCACCGCGGCTAACACCGCTTCGAGCGTCCGGTGCCTCAGCTTGTCCAGCGCGCCCTGCTCCAGCACGAGCGACAGCTGTGTACAGCGCTAATGTCAGCTGCAATCAAACATTCGAGCTCACCTTGGCAATGTGCTTCACGCTCTTCGCCTTCAGAGAGTCAAGGGCGCGCAACGCCTCGTCGACGAGACTGCCCCGCTCCTTCTCGGGGATGAGCGACAGCTGCGACCCCAGCGCCAGCATGCCGATCTCCTGTACGCTCGCTGTCGTCAGTTTCCCTTCTCGACGTAGCTACCCACGCTCCAAGCCAGGCAGAGCGCCAATGAGCGACCGCACAACGGCCGGCGCATCCTGAGGGCACGAAAACTCGCACGCGACCGTGGCGAGGGCCACGACGAGGGTCTGCTCCGTCTCTTTTGCAAGGCTCTGTGCTGCGGCCTGCACAACCGCGTGCCGGAACTCTGCCGAGCCCACGCGCATCAGCCCGCCGAGCAGCCGCACGCCGTCAACCCAGATGCCCTCGAGTGCCTGCGATATCCGCGCGACGCCGCTGACCAACGCCTTCGCGCGTTCTTCGTCTGGCAGGCCCTCGCTGCGGACCTCAACAACCTCTGCTGCGCGGGCCGCGGCGTCGGTGCGCCCCGCAACGTCGTTGCCTCTGCATCTCCCGAGGTGCCGCTCGAGGGCAGCGTCAAGCAGCGATGCGTTCTCACGAGCGAGCAGGCGCAGAGTCTGGAGTTAGCTCGGTGTGCATTCTAAAGCTTACGGCTCGTCGGACGGTCGCATCAGACGCGTCGGTGCCGCCCATGATCGCCGACAGGTGCTCGTCGCGCAAGCCCGGCTGCCACACCGCCGAGGGAAGCAGCGACAAACAGCGGAGCACGAAGACGTGCGTGTTTGCGCTGGGCTCTTTCGGCTCACCCTTGCCCGGCGATCGGGTCGACTTGCCCTTCGCTCTGGGCACGAGGAGATTCCGGAGATGCGCGAGCAGCGGGCCCGCGTCGACGGAACCTGAAAGCTCGTACAGTGCTGCAGCAAGCGCAGACGCCTCGAGCAGGTGCGCTGGTGTCAGCTCGAGCCGAAAGGGTGGCAGCTTACGCTGCGGCCCCTGCGGAGGGGGATGAGAGTAAAGGCTCTGCGAGCCCGAGCGCGGCGAGCTGAGCACGCTTCGCGAGGATGGTGGGGGAAGCGACGCGCCCTCGCCGACCTGCTCGAGCAGGCCCTGCGCCTGCTCCTTCACGTGGTCTTTCAGCTCTCCCGCGGCCCGCACAATCGCTGTAACGGTCCTGATGCCTGTCGACGCTATGGGGCCGCCCTCCGCGTGCCGCGCCGTCGCGATGAAGACGCTATCGTACGCTTTCCGCCGCCGGGCGGCATCCAGCTCACGCGACCCGTGCTGCCGTCAGCTCCAGAGACAAGATCAAAGCTGGGAGACTCACCTCGAGAGCGGCAGTGAACGCCCGCAGCAGCCCGTTCAGCACGCCTGCGTCTTCCTCGTGTCGGATCAGCTTCCCAAGTTGCCTCAAAGAGAGCGGGTACTCCTCCCCCGTTACTGCGAGTGCGGACAACGCAGAGAGCGTGCGTAGCCGAACGCTCGGACTGGACGTCAGCTCCCTGCGCAAACTGCGGAGCTCACTGTTCATGCTCCAGGAGCACCTTTGACGTCAGCAGCGGCAGCACTGCGGGCGCGAGCTCGGGGCTCGGCAGTGCGGTGATCGCGGAAAGCGCCAGCAGCACATGTGCATCGTCGTCCGAGGCGAGGTCCTGCTGTCAGCTAGCAGCCAAATTAAGCAGCTTACCTGTCGTCAGCTGCGAGCTCAACAAAGTAGCAAACCTGGCGTGAGCTACAACCAGCTCGTCGCAGCTCACCTGCTGTCAGCTAATCATTCACGCTGAGCTCACCTTTCGCACAGTGTTCACGAGCAGCAGCCCCAGCTCGTGTCCCGGCGGCATCCGTTCGATCACGTACCGATACCCTGTGTGTCAGATGTGGAGCCGGGCATCTGTCCGAGGTGGGGAAGGCAACTCACCCAGTCTTCGCTCGCGCATACCTCCTCCGCCTTCGGCTATCTTGAGCGCGGGCAGGAGCGCGAATTCAGTGTCGAGGGCACACGTCGCGAGCGTGCTGCAGTGCAGCAGTATGATCAGCGTGTCGGCGACGCGGGCGGGGGAGGGCTGTTGTCAGCTCAGGCCCAAGTGTTCAGCTGCCACCACTGTCTCTAACAACCGCCTCCAGACCGTCTATGTGGATCGCATTCTCAAGCCGCCGCCCACTCAGAAACCCGACCTCAACGGCCTTCCCCGAAGGAAGACGCAATGGCAAGACTCACATTCCCCTCCAGCACGGTCCGGCACCGCGCGACTTCCTCCCGTATCGCCTCGTCGGCGTCGTGCAGCGTCGGCGCGGCGTCGAGCCTACGTAGCAGAGCGTAGTGCGCGCGGCTGGACGCACCGCTGGTGAGGTAGTGCGGGAGCGCCATGGTGTTGTGTCGGGTGGCAAGACGGGCCTCCACTCTGGCCAGGAACGTTATCGCGGCATGTCGTCACGCGAAGATCACGTCTCAGCCTCAGCGTGCGCCTCCACCGGCGAGCGTGAGAGAGTTGCATTCCGGCCACGGATTAGCTACGGGCGGAGCAGACTTGCGCCGCTCGCACCGCTCGCATGCATAGCTGCTTGCCCGCGTGCCCGCATGCCCGACGCCGAGCGCTGCCTGCTCTGTAAGCAACAGGGCGGAGTATGCAGCTGGCGACGAGGCGATTCGGAACGCCCAAGGTCATTACGATAGCCACGAGGCCGACACGGAGTGCTGACTAACCCCGCTGCACGCCGCAGGGCTGATCTCGTGGCCGCAGGTGCTCGCCGCGCCGGCGGTGATGGCAAGGGGATGAGGGGAGTGGACGCCGCGAACTCCGGCTGATGCGACGTTTGTGTGCAGAGCCGCCGGCCGGGAAGATCCACACGCACCGGGCCAAGCTAAGCAGCAGTGCAGAGCGCAGATGGGAAGACGCAGGGGCGTACGTCATAGGAATTTTCCGAGCCTGAGCGCCACCATCGTCCACACTTTGAGCCCAGAAAAATCCAGCGATCCAATGCTCTGGATGCTGGAACCGAAGTATGCATAGGCACGCCGCGATAAGCGCTGGCCGGCCGGCGCGCAGAGCTTGCAGAAGGGCGCGCAGATGCAAGCTTACTCAGACTTGGGGGCGATTCGGAACGAACCCGCCAAGCCTAGCCGCGCGATCGACGCAGCCCGCGGGGTCCGGCGTTTGAACGTTCGGTCGCTGCTGCTGGACGGTGAATGAACACGGCGATTGAATCGTCCTCCCACCGCGCACCGCGCGGGTCGACGCCAGCTCCAGGCTCAGCTCAGGCTCACGGCGCGCAGGCTCCACACCCCGCGCCCAGAATATAAAGGCAGCGGCATGCATCTCGTAGCTCCCCATCGCACCTCTCGACCGGATCGGCACCACTCGACTCCGGACTAAAACTACTCACCCTCGTTACCTCTAGCCGGCAGACTTCCCGGCCCACTACTCGACCTCCTCGCCCACCGGCACCCTTCTTCGCCCGACGGCGCCTTCCTAGCTAAACCCACGGCTCGCTCCGCTCGCCGTTCGCAATGTTCACGCCCGTGCAGACGTTCCTGGGCGGCGTGCTGCTGCACCTCTCGACGCAGGGCCTGCTCGAGGACACGGGACGCGTGTTCGGCATCAGCGGCATCGTGTCCGAGGCGTTCTTCGGCGACCGCGCGCGCTGGCGCTGGGCCGTCGTCGCCGGCCTCGTTGCCGGCCCTGCGCTCGTCCACTCGGTCGGCATCGCGCCGTACGTCCCCGACCCCACGGCGTGGACGTGGGCGGCCATGTCCCCCGCCCGCTTCGCGCTCGCGGGCGGCCTCATCGGCTTCGGCGCCAAGCTCGGCTCGGGATGCACCTCGTGAGTACTCTAAGCTGCTGGCTGGCTGTGGTGGTGGCGTTGAGTGAATGGCCCGCTCCACTTGCTCGGACTCGTGGGATCTATGACTTCACCGCCGCCTGACATTCCGCGACCGTGAACCTGGGACGAGCCCTTCTGCCACTCCCAGCCTGCCGCCAGCAGCCAGCAGCCTGCGGCTCGCTTGCCCCGCTCGCTTCAGCGCTAACATCCAGCGGCCACATGCTCTGCGGCGTCTCGCGCCTGTCTCCCCGTTCGATCGTGGCCACCGCCGTCTTCTTCCTGACCGCCGTCCTGACCACCAAGTTCTTCCCTGCCCCCGTCAACGTCCCTCCGCCCGCTTACCAGGTGGCGCCCTTCTCGTCGCAGGGCACGCTCGCTCTCCTCGGCACTATTCTCGGTTTCGTCGCTGTCAAGAAGCTCATCGACCGCGTGGTCCCGCGGTGCGTCAAGCCCAACGTCCCCGCGTCCGACGCGCTCGAGTGCGAGCGCATCGTCGAGTCGCCCGCCGGCCTGGCGACGTACCTGTGGGCCGGCCTGTCGTTCGGTGTCGGCCTCGTGATGTCGGGCATGATCTCGTCGCTCAAGGTGCTGGGCTTCCTGCGCCTCCCGCCGCCGCTGGAGACCTTCGACCCGTCGCTGGGCATGGTGATGCTCGGCGGTGTGCTGCCGAACGCGCTGTCGTACTTCGGCATGATGAAGGAGGCCGACGGGCGCCCCAAGCCGCGCTTCGGGTGGGAGCAGTGGCGCGTCCCGTCGCGCCGCGACATCAACCCGCGCCTGATCGCCGGCGCGGCCATCTTCGGCGCCGGCTGGGGCCTGTGCGGCGTCTGCCCCGGCCCGGCGCTCAGCACGCTCGGCGAGATCGGCGTCGCGGCCGCCCAGGGCGCGAGCTGGGACAAGATGCAGCCCGGCGTCCTCGCCTGGGCCGCGTACACCGCCAACATGGTCGCGGGCATGGGCGCCGTCAAGCTCCTCGACAACGTGCTCGCCTAGAGGCGCCGCAGGAGAGAGCGGGACGGCCTCCTCGGCTGAACCGGCCCACCCTTCGCTGTAGATATTCAGCTGTCCAAAAGTATCATTCCTTATACCACAATGCATAGAGTCTGTCAAGCCACGAGGCGAAGAGAGTGCGGAAGAGGTGGGACGCAGCGGACGGCCACAGCTCTGCCTGCCCGCCACTCGAAGCCACGAGGGTTAAGCTCCAGGCTCACTGGCGATCAGGCGGCCCGCATATCTGGACACGCTCACAGGCGGGCAAGGCTCAGCGTATCGCTCGGACACGGCCCGTGCAGGCGGACCGGCGGATCTAGGTCTGGACGCTGGCTTGGGAGTGTGCGGCGGCGGCTCTGTCCGCTCGACTGGGGCGGGCGGGCAGCTGTTGTGCTGGCACCGGGTCGCTTGTGCGTCAGCATTATGGTATCCAACCATGGCCTGGGCCGGACAGTTGAAGGAGCAGTGATCACATCTTGCAGTCACGATCGCCACCTGCTTCCATCTCTCAGAGTTAGAAATGGCGCATGCATAGTCCTGCCGAGTCGGGCAGCTGCCACAGGGGGCAATCGCGGGGGAGGGGGATCGACGTCATAGCCCCGCTCAGCCTGAGCCTGCCGGAAGGGCCCTGGCTTGTGTTCCGCCCAGCCGGTCAGGCGCGCCAGCCGCGAGCCAGCAGCCAGCAGCCAGCCGGCAGTTCCTACGGTCGCTTGGCGAGGCTTAAAGAGCAGCTGTGGGGAAGAGAGCACATGGCCTCACGCTGCAGGCACCAGAGAGAATCAGAGACTAGGATAGGAAAAGGACTGCGCAAGTTTCGGGGGGACATTCAGACGTTAGGCCGTAGGTGCAAGGCAGGCGGAAGGCGGCGACGGAAGCAGACGCACGCGACACGGCCGCGCACAGCTTAGCTTGAGCCCTGTCTTGTGTCTTGGGCCGCATTACCCTGGTCCCCCGTCCCCCTGCGTTGCGGCCTGGCGCCTGCGCCTGTGCCGCCTGCGACGAGCCCGGTGGTGTCGTGTCGCCTCACCCTACGGAAAGGTGCAATGGATCATACGGTACGGTGGCAGACACCAAGACATCAGACCACAGGGTGTCAACAAGCATAGCATCATCGGCTCACCCTCGACCCCGCGTTCACCTTGTCTCCTCGCTCCTCGCTCCTCCCTCTTCCTCATCGCTGCACTTCCTTTGCTCGGTGTCGAATCCTATCTTACCACCACCCCTTCTCCTCCGCCGTCCCTGATCGCCCAATCACCCGCTGCCCCCGCCCCCCCTCCTGCCCCCCTCGGCTCGCAGTTGACATCACCGCAACCAGCACTCGTCATCCCGCCAGCCAAAGCCGCAAGCCCGCAACCGCAAGCCGACCGGCCGTCTTCGAATCCTCTCATCTTTTCCGACACACCTACGCCCCCCGCCCCCGCCCCCGTCCCTCGCCATGTCCGGTACCGCGACCCCCAAGGAGGAAGGTGAGCTCACCGTCCCATTCCCCATCACCCAAACACTCTGGCACCCCACCGCCTCCCTCCTCCCTCGCCCCCTCGTGCCCTCGTACCCGTCGCTGACACCCCGCTCTCTCACTTGCATGCTGTCACCACCCCTGCGATTCTAATCTGCTATCCTGCCTGTGACCTGACTTCTCACCGTACACCCAATGTCCACCCGGTAATCGTGATTCAACATGGGTTTCCTGAAACAAAAACACCCCCGGCACGACCACGCGCACCACCATGACCACCCGACCACCGCCCGCAAACTGTCCGCCGATGCGAACGGTTCATCAGGCGCCGACGTGCCCCCCGAGCAGAAGGCCGGATGGACCAGCTTCATCAAGCAGCTCGCCCACATGACCGGCGACCTGTCGTCGATGACCGCGCCTCCCTGTGAGTAGCACCTTGTGCCCAGCGTGCGAACGAGCTGCTGACGCCGTGTCTTCCCCCGCTGTGTGCCGCCAACCGATTGACGCACTCTGCAACTCGTACGACCTGCCCCGTCTGTGCACGCAGTCATCCTGTCCCCCACCTCGCTCACCGAGTTCCCCGCGTACTGGTGCGAGCACCCCGAGCTCTTTGCCGCCATCTCGGACGGCAAGGACGCCCAGGACCGCGCCGAGCGTGTCCTCAAGTGGTTCATTGCCACTCTGAAGGGCCAGTACACTGTGAGTACTCTGGCGGCATCAGCGCTGACGGCAGACCCGTAACGAGAAGATGGGCTCTGAGAAGAAGCCCCTGAACCCCGTCCTCGGCGAGCTGTTCTACGGCTCGTGGCCCGACGTCAACATGCGCGGCGAGACGGAGTTGGTCGTCGAGCAGGTCTCGCACCACCCGCCCATCACCGCCTAGTGAGTGCCACCTTTGTGGGGCATGAGACTGACCCGCCAGCTGGATCCAGAACAAGGAGGCCGGCGTCACGCTGCAGGGCCACTCTGGCCAGAAGACCTCGTTCTCTGGTACCGCCATCCATGGTGAGTTATCCTTTCTCTCGACCGTAACTGACGATCAGTCAAGCAGTCTGGTCACGCTCTTCTCCGAGTCAAGCCCAAGAACGGTGACGCCGAGGAGTCGTACCTGATCACGCTCCCCAAGCTGCGCATCGACGGCATCATCTGGGGCTCGCCTTACATTGAGCTGACCGAGACAAGCGCGATCCAGGGCAGCACGGGCTACGCCGCGCACATCGAGTACAAGGGCAAGGGCTACTTCTCTGGCAAGGCGCACTCGTTCAAGGCTGTGCTGTCGAAGAACGGCAAGAACATCCAGACGTACGAGGGCCAGTGGACGGGCGTGTCGAACGTCGGCTCGGCTAAGGGCCCGGTGTTCTACGACGCGAGCGCGCCCAAGCAGGAGGTGACGGTCAAGCCGATCGACGCGCAGGGCGAGTGGGAGTCGCGGCGGTTGTGGCAGCAGGTCGCGAACGGCATCCGCACGGGCGACTACGAGACGGCCGGGCGCGAGAAGACGCGCATCGAGAACGAGCAGCGCCAGCGCCGCAAGGACGAGCAGGCGGCCGGCACGTCGTGGCAGCTCGTGCGCTTCGACCACGTCGACTCGGACCCCGAGTTCCAGAAGCTCGCCGCGATGATGTCGGACAAGGCTGTCCCGGCGACGGAGGACGCGTATGTCTTCAAGGGCTAGTACTCGTGTAGAAGTTGAGAAAGATTATAGAGTTCTAACAGCGTATTCGTACTTTGGCAGGCGCATGCATGAGGTGTAGCGAGAGACCAGCAGCGACGCGAAGCTGCGCTGCGAGTGGGCCGTGAGTGCATGGCCGCTCATGGAGTGAGGGTGCGGCGTCTAGCCAGTGGGATAGTAGCCGCGGGCGGAGGCGACGGCCCCGAAGGCGATCGGTGACCATCGGATTCGCCCGTCATCGGCGAGGTGAGCTAGCCCACCTGAGCGTCTAATCTTAGTCCATGGATGTGGGAGCTCTGCAATGACCCACTCACTCAGCAACACGCACGATGGGCTGCTTTGGCGCGCTGTTCAGAAAGTCGGAGCCGGAGCCTGCGCCGGCATACGCTCCTCCGGTTCCAAGCCCGAGCGCGGAGGCGAGGGTTGTCGAGCCAGTCATACCCAAGGAGGTAGCGCACTTCGAGCCGTGCGGGTGCGGCGCGCTGACGTTCGCGCGGGACGAGCTGCCGGCGTACTCTGCGCTGAGTGACGAGTTCAAGGACGACGCGGTGGGTCCTCGTCTCCTCCGTCTTTCTTGTGACATGCTCTAATCCCAGGTGCGCGCGACGATCCACAATACGATCCAAGCCTACGCGGCCCAGCTGAAGGACATATCGCTCTATATCTCGGACCACCCCGAGGAGGGCTACGGCGAGCACAAGGCGTGTGCGAAGCTTGTCTCGTTCCTGCGGGCGGAAGGCTTCAGCGTCGAGACGCCGTACAAGCGGCTCGACACTGCGTTCCGCGCGTCCTTCGCCAACGGGGGCGGGCGCACCTTCGCCTTTTGTTCCGAGTACGACGCGCTGCCGTCCGTGGGCCATGCGTGCGGGCACAACCTGATCGCGGTCTCGGGGGTGGCGGCGCTGCTGGGGCTCCGGGCGGCGATGGAGGCGCACGACATCAAGGGCACTGTAGTCCTGCTCGGCACGCCAGCAGAGGAGGGCGGCGTCGGCAAGGGCGTGCTGATCGAGCGCGGGGCGTTTGAGCACGTCGACGGGTGCATGATGCTGCACCCGACCGGGCTCATGGCGGGGCAGAGCGGACTGGGCGCCATCGTGCCGACGCTGGCGGTGTGCGGCGTCGACGTCGAGTTCGAGGGGCGCGCCGCGCACGCGGGCATGGCGCCGTGGGACGGGATCAACGCTTTGGACGCGGCGCACATCGCGTACGCGTCCGTCTCGGCGCTGCGGCAGCAGCTGCGCCCAGATGTGCGCGTGCACGGCATCATCACGCACGGCGGGGAGCGGCCCAACATCGTGCCGGCGCGCACGCGCATGGAGTACTATGTGCGCGCGCCCGCTGCCTCCTCGGTGCACGCGCTCGCGCAGCAGCTGATCACCATCTTCGAGGCAGCAGGCAAGGCGACAGGCTGCAAGGTGCACACGACCACGGCGCGGATGATGTACGAGCTGCGCAACAACGGCCCGCTGTCGCACCAGTTCGCGGCCGCGATGAAACAAGCAGGCAGGGAGGTGCACGTCGCGCTCGACGACTTCTCGGGTGCTGGAGCCAGCACAGACTTCGGCAACGTGACTTACGCGCTGCCCGCCGCGCACCCGCACTTCTCCATTCCGGCTGACGAAGGGAAGAGCAACCACACGCCCGAGTTTAGGGACCGCTGCCGCTCGAAGGCGGCGCATGAGCTCACGTGGGAGTTTGCGGAGGGCATGGCCGCCACGGCGGGCAGGTTCCTCACGGACCACGAGTTCGCGGCCGAGGCAAGGAGACAGTGGAAGAAGGACATGGAGCGCGTCGGCGCGCCTTCGCCCTAGTTCCCCCCGGCTTGCAGCTCCCTCCACGAGCCTTCAGAAGTTCACAAGTAGAGTCAGTGCACGCAGAGTGTAGGAAGTGTGGAATGCATCGATGCAGGAGTTCTAGACTTGTTTGGGGCTATTGAGGCGGTTGGGATCGGGGGTGGGCTGACTCGCGGCTGACTTGCGGCTGGCTTGCGGCCAGCAAGCCGGCTCGCGGGCTCACTCGCTCGCGGCTGCGCCGCTCGCTCAGTTCGCCACACCCACCGCGCCCGCCACAATCTTGACCGCCGGCACGGCCTGCGTGACCGCGCCGTACGCCTTGTTCTTGCTGAGCTCGAAGCGCGCGCGCTGCACCGCGCCCTGCGGGCCCGCAACCGTCTCGGGCCGCGGCGCCGCGAACAGCGAGTAGTCGCCGAGGCGCGCGAGGAGCGCCTTCTGCTCGACTGGGCGTCAGTGCTGTTCTCTGGCTCGGGCTAGGCTTCATCTGCTAAGTGGGCCTCGCGGGGCCGTCCTTCGGACATCCCCGGGCCCCGACTCACCCTTCCACTTCCTCTCCCCCGTCATCTCCATCGCCGCCCTCACCTCCTCCTGCGACAGGCCGGTCGGGACGGAGAGCGCGATGCTGCGCGGACCGAACAGGTCGTACGGCGAGCCGGGCGCCGGCGTGCCGACGAGCGGCACGGACGGCTGGCGCGCGATCGCGTCCGCGACCTTCTCCCACTCCCCGGCCGTCAGCGGGATCCTGTCCTCCTCACGCTCGTCGCGGCGCCCGCCCTGGCGCGGCTTGCCCGCAAACTTGCCCTTGGGGCCGGCAGGCTTGCCGTCCGCGGTGCGCGGCGCGCCGGCGGGACGCGGGCCACGGGGACCGCGCGGGCCGCGCGGCCCAGCGAAGCGCGCGCCGTCG
>JAMALZ010000020.1:0-62857 GCA_023630055.1 Trichosporon sp. PB005A
CAGCCCCCTCAAAAAGCCCCGAACCCCAGAACCACCTATAACCCCCTAACCCTATCATCTTCTACAGCCCTGACCCTAAACATCAAGATACATTAGTCAGCATGGGGGCTTAGGGGTTAAGCAGATTAATTTGGGGGTTAAGCGTCGGGGGGTTAGGGGGTTAGGACGGTTTTAGGGGGTTTGGCATACAAAAATTGCGCACTTTCTGCGGAATAACTTTGTGTGCGGTAATTGCTCGTCGAATTGGGTCGAAGGAGGTGGGACCGACCAGTATTGGAGGTGAAAAAGTGCAACGCGTTTGCTGACTCGCCTCCCCTCGGATTGATGGCTCTCTGTGCCATGTCGCAAGCAGTCACCTGCTGACTCGGGACAATCACGCCTGCAGGCTCCTTGCTGATGGTGCCGGTGGCGTCATACCAGCCCCGAATGATGAACGATGAAGCGCAGCTGAAGAACGCCGTCCACAATGACCACCGTCCCGTGGGCGTGATGGTACCCGTGCCGTGGACAACTGGACAACGGATTCCAAGATGCCAGGATGCCACGAGCCGCTTTCATGCCATTATTCGGACTTCTCCGAAACTTCGGAAGCGATCTTGGGCGATGGGTGAGTCATCTCGCGTCAGCATGTCATGCGCCCTTCAGCACATCAGCTTACAAAGCATGTAGTGCACCAGTTGTTCGGTGAACCACCAACTCTCATCGCCGCTATGATCGATCCCGACGCCGCTGCCATCGCCGACCGCCGCCGCCGCTTCCGGGCACTCCATGAGCGCGGGTGCTTCGTCCTCCCCAACGCCTGGGACGCCGGCACCGCGCGCTACCTCGCCAGTGCAGGGTTTCAAGCCGTGGCGTCAACCTCGTCGGGCTATGCCTGGTCGCAGGGGCAGGAAGACAGCTCTTTGACGCTCGACGAAACACTCGCCCACCTCCGTGGCCTCGTCGCCGCCTCGGGTCTGCCCGTCAACGCCGACTTTGTAGACGGCTTCGGCGCAACGCCGGACGAGGTTGCTGCCGCCGTCACGCGCGCTATCGAAACCGGTGTTGCCGGCCTGTCGATTGAGGATGCGTACTCGGCTCCGTCGGAGCGGGCAGGGCACAGCGAGCCGCAGCGGCCCATCACAGAGGCTGCGGAGCGTGTCGCAGCAGCCCGCAGAGCCATCGACCAGTCGGGCCACGACGTTCTCTTAGTTGGTCGCGCCGAGAACTTCTTTGTCGGCCGGCCGGACATCGAAGACACCATCGCTCGCCTGCAGGCATACTCTGCAGCGGGCGCCGACTGCTTGTATGCTCCCGGTATCTCGGAGCCTGAGCACATAGCCGCCGTCGTCGCTGCGATCGCCCCCAAGCCTGTCAATCTGCTGATCGGTGGGCCTTCCAAATTCGACCTCGCTACGATTGAGCAGATGGGAGTGCGGCGCGTCAGTGTCGGCGGAGCCCTGGCCCGAGTCGCCTGGGGGGCGGTGATGCGGGCGGCAACGTCGCTAGCCAAGGGTGACTTCAGCGGCCTGGAGGGTGGAGCAAGTGGAGCGGTCTTGGACGAGACAATGCGCAGGTGATATGTATGCAACAGTGCTTCTTCATATCGCTATCTATTAGAGCTTGGCGTCGGGCGCGCCGCTGAGGAGCTGCTTCAGGAACGCCTCGTTGTTAGGCTCACGGCCAAGGAACTCCTTGAGCGAGTCCATCTCGTCGCGGCTGCCGCCAGGCTTGAGAATGCAGTCACGGTACTTCATGCCGCTGACGGGCGACATGGGGTCGGCCGCAAAGACAGTCTCGAACATGTCCGCCGCGAAGACCTGGCTGTACAGGTAGCCGTAGTAGCCGGCCTCGTAGCCACCCGCAATGTGGCCGAAGGCGCTCTGGCCGCCAACGACCTCGCCATCGGTGGAAACGAGGGACACCTTCTCGCGCGTCTCACACCAGAGCTTGCTGAGGTCCAGGTCTTCCTTCGAGGTGTGCATCGTCATGTCGAAGATGCCGAGGAACAGCTGGCGCAGGTTGAACAGACCGAGGTTGGCGTTCTTGCTCTTGACGATGCCCTCGATCAGGTCGTCCGGGAGGTGCTCGCCAGTCTCGTAGTGCTCTGACATCTCCTTCAGCTGCTCGGGGATGAAGCACCAGTTCTCCAGCATCTGCGACGGCGCTTCGACAAAGTCGCGCGCGACCGAAGTGCCGTGGAAGCGGGGGATCTGCGTCTTCGAGCACAGCCCGTGGAACGCGTGGCCCATCTCGTGGAAGAACGTGACGACGTCGCTGTGCTTCATGAGCGCGGGGCGGTTCGGCGTCGGCTTGGCGAGGTTCGCGACCATGCAAACGACGGGGTACGAGCGCGCGCCGTCCTCCTTCGTGAAGCCGGGAATCAAGCCCCACACGGCGGCGTGCCCGTACTTGTTCTCACGCGGGAAGAGGTCGAGGTACATGTAGCCGAGGAAGTCGCCGTCCTTGCCGTCCTGGTGGTCCCACACGGCGTAGCCCTGGACGTCTTCATGCCAGAACTTGCCCTCCGGCGAGTCCTTGGGGATAGGGTAGAAGTTGACGCTGAGCAGCTTGCGGTAGATGTCGAGGATCGTGGGGACGACCTTGTTGACGGGGAAGTACTCCTTGACCTTCTCGTCGTCGAGGCCGAGCTTCTGCTCCGTCCAGAGGCGGTCGTAGTAACGGTAGTCCCACAGGTAGAGCTCGTTGTCAAACTCCAGGCCGCGCTTCGCGTGCTCATCCTTCTTCATTTGCAGGAACACCTTCTTCTCAGCCTCGCCGATCGGCGTCAGCTTGTCCTTCAGGTCGTACAGGAAGTCGAGCGCGGTCTTCGAGTTCTTGGCCATCTTGACGTCGAGGATGAAGTCGGCGTACGTCTCGAAGCCCATGAGGTCCGCGATCTGGCGGCGGATCTTGAGGATCTCATCGAGAACGGGGACGTTCGAGATGGTGCGGCCCTCGTAGCCCATGTACGCCTTGCGGCGCGTCTCGGGCACGTTCGCGTATTGGCTGGCGTCAGCGGCGTCACGCATGCACGCACTCACAAGATGGGAACAATATCGGGCGTCTTGAAGGTGACCTTGTACTTGTCACCCTCCTTGTCATAGCCGTCGATCGTCGCCTGGGGCACGCCGTCGAGCTCCTCGCGGGTGAAGAGGAGCGAGCCCTTCTCCTCGTTGAGGGCGCGGCGGAAGTCGACCTGCAGGTTCGAGAGCTTGGTGTTGAGCTCGAGGAGCTTCTCGCGCTTCTCGGGTTCCAGGGCGAGACCAAGGCGGCGGCGGTCGCGGAGAATACGCTCGAGGAAGCGCTTCTCCTCGGCGTTGAGCTTCTCGCCGTTTTTCTCGACATTGGACTCGACGTCCTTGAGCGCCTTGTAGACGTCCTCACGCGAGCTCTCCTTCAGGCCGAACTCGGTCATCTTCTTCTCAGCCTCGATAGAGCTGTTGCGGATGGCGTCGTCGGGGTGCACGTGCTGGAGGAAGAGCGCCGGCGAGTCGATCCAGCTGTCATGGCCGCCTGCGAAGATCTGCGGGCGGACGCCAGCCTCGAACGTGCGCTTGTCCTGGGGCAGGGCGACGAGCTCGTCGGACTGGGCCTTGTCACTGGCGCAGACCTTGTCGATGGCCTCGGTAATCTGCTCCGGCGTGTACGTCCAGTTGGGCGGGCTGATGGGGGGCTTGGGGTCTGCGGTCAGCGGGGACGAGAGCACGCTCACATGTCGCGGCCATGTTGGGGAAGATCAACGAAGAAGAGAAGCGATACAGGCGGGGGGCGAAGACGGGTATGAGGGGGATGCACGCGAGGGGAACAAGGTGCCGGCGGGTGATGAGCCGGGGCATGCGAGTCGTCAGCTGTGGATGATGAGGAGACGAGGCGTGTCAACACGCGGTGCACTGACGGACCGGCGCTTGCACGCTTGCGGGGCGTCACCGCTTCACCGGCCTCATCCGATGACGCTACGCGCCTAACGCCGCGCCAGGCACCGGCCAACAAGCCGCGAGGCATCGCACAGACGTCCCTCTCGCATCGCACTTCTGCATGCATTGCGACTTCATGCATGCGCCGATCGAAGCGACAGGCTTAGCCGCAGAGCCCAGCTCGTGATAACCGTGCACCTTTTGCATAACGGGGCGAGAGCGCCAATAGAGACTATAAATATGGATGGAGACTGATTAAACTAGTGTAGAACTGGGTAACGCGTGTACGGGTATCTCGTCATCTTAGTACTTGCCGGCCTGGGCGGCGTGATTGAGAGCGCCGAGGTTTTGCGGCGCCTGCGCGCCGGGCTGCTGCGCGTACTGCGCCGGCTGAGCATAGCTCTGGTTCTCGTGGCCAGGGTGCACGGCGTGGTTGAGCGCGCCGGCGCCCTGCTGGGCATAGGAGTCTTGTCCATAGGCACCAGCAGACTGGTACGACTGCTGCTGGTACTGCTGGGGATGTCCATCGGCCGCGAGGCCCTGCGCAGCGGCGGGGGGCTGCTGGGCCTGCTGGGCGTACTGTCCGGGCTGCTGCTGCTGATACTGGCCCGGCTGCTGCTGCTGGTACTGTCCGGGCTGCTGCCGCTGATACTGGCCGGGCTGCTGCTGCTGGTAGTGGCCGGGCTGCTGAACGCCGGGCTGGGGCTGCTGGTGCTGCTGCTGCTGAGCGTACTGCTGGTTAGACTGCCCAGGCTGAGCGTGCTCGTAGGCCTGCTCGGCAGGGTTATGCGGGTCGACAACCTTGGGCTCCGCGCCACGGCCAAAGGCCTCGTTGACAGGCTGGGCTCCGTGGTGAGCCTTGCCGTACTTCTCCTGCTCGCGGCGCTGAGCCTGCGCAAGACCGGCGAGGTTCGTCGCGCTGCCGCCGTTCGTGGACGGGGCGAAGCTGTTAGGCGCGCCCGACACCACGCTGATGTCGTCGTTGTTAGCGAAACGGCCGGCCGTAGGCGTGACGGGGCTGGTGCTCGTCGAGGTGACGCTCTTGTTCGCGATGTAGCGCGGCGCGGGAGACTCGCAGGGGTAGCTGACCGTCTCACCAGAACCCTGCTCCCGCTCGACGCGAATGTCGAAGCGCAGGCTGCCGTTCTCCTGGTAGTCGACGCTCGCGTAGTTGCGGCGCGCAAGAATGAAGGGTCGCTTCAGCGTCGAGCCGTCCGTGTCTTTGTTGAAGATGGGCAGCATAGTCTCGTCGGTCTTCTTGCGGTGCAGCGTGCGGTGCTTGTGTCCGGCAAGGATCGAGACCATCTTGGCAGCGCCCGCCGGAGGCGGCGTGTTGACAATGGCCGACGAGATAACGTTGAGCATGTAGCGGTGGTCCTGCTCGGGCGTGACCTTGACGCCGCTCCGAAGCTTGTGCTTGTGCGTGAAGAGCTTACCGACGGCCGCAAGATGCACGTCACCGGACAGGAACGTGATGCGGACATTCTGCGTGCGCGCAATGCGCTGCATCTCAAGGACGAGCCAGTTGCGCTCCTTCTTATGCGTGTTGGCGCACCAGTGGTCGTTCAGGTCGTCGAGGAGCTCAGCGCTCTGGTCGAACTTGTTTACAAAGCTGCCGAGGCCCAGCGCATTGCGGCGCGCGAGCATTGTGATCGGGTTCCACTTGTACTCGAGGAAGTGCTCGAGGAAAGACATGCGCGGGTACGCAATCGGCACGCCGAGCTGGATGACAACCTGCTCGACCGTCTGCGGCAGCTGCGCGATCGCGTTGAAGGCCTTCTGATATGTCTTAGGCGAGACGATCTGGGTCAGGCGGCGCTCAGCACGGCAATCGAGGAGCAGCATGGCGACCTTCGGGCCGAGGTAGGTGATGAGCGAGTGCGAGCGCTGGCCCTGGAGCCACGGGCCGACCTCGCCGATGAGCATGGACGGGATCGGGTGGTTGCTCGGACCGTCGCCCTGTCCGTCGATCGCGTCTACCGTGAACAGCTGGAACGCAAGGAACCAGAAGTAGCCGCGCGTGCCGATGTACGAGAAGACAGCGCTCGCCATGGTCTCGTCGTCGTACGTGCCGAAGCCGTCGATGAGGTCGTGGTCGTCGAGCATGTTGACCATGGGGATTGTCGAGTTGGCCTTCGCAAACGCACTGCTGCGGAACGACTTGCAGTAGTGGTTGAAGTAGAAGCGGTCGATCGCGATCTTCATCTCCTCGGTGAGCGCGTGGTTGACCTTCTCCTTGCGACTCTTCGCGTTGATCCAAGCTGCGGTCAGCGCCGCCGGTACGTGCACTTACATTGCAGCTCCTTCTCCTTCGTGATCGCGTCACAGTAGAGCTGGTCACCGCCGCCGATCATGCAGTGGTAGGGCTTCTCGCCATGCTTCGTGAGGACGTCCTCCCACAGGGGCGAGAAGCCCGTGTCGTACTTGCCCTTGAACTCCTCCTGGTTCACGCCGCCCGAGAAACCGTTGCAGGAGTGGGCGACCCAGCGCATGTTTTGCCCGCGGGCGGGGATGAAGAACGACAGCTCGGCGCCGCCGTTGATGGAGTAGTAGACCTTGGCCTCGTGGTCCTGGAGCGGGATCTGGATCAGGAAGCGCCAGAATGAGCATGGCCCCTGCGTGGTGTCGTTGTACGTCAGGATGCACTGCCCTCCGATCTTTTCGGACGCGCCGTCGAGCGCGAGGGTGAGGTACGGCGGGGGGTTTAGAATCGAGCCCCTGCGGTCAGCGGCGTCGGCGGCGCACTCACTTGTCCGCGGTGACGACGAGGGCGGCGCCGTTCCAGACGCCGTTCACGACCGAGTAGTAGTTGAGCAGCGGGCCGCACCTGTGTGCGTGTCAGTGTTTCTCATGTCCGTGTGCACGGACGGGCGAGGCTGTACACGCCTCGCACGACTACCTGACTCACATGAACTGAATGTGCGGCTGCATCACGCCCGCGCCTCCGGCCTGCTGGGCTCCCTCGAGGTCGGCCACGCTAGGACCGGGCCCCGTGTAAGGCGACTTCTCGTTTCCCTCCTGCGACCCGTGAGACGAGTACCGCTCGAGCAGGCTCTGCGAGCTCTGGCTGCTGCGGCGCGTCGGGGGCTGAGCGGCACCGGGCTGGCCAGGCTGACCAGGCTGGCCGGGCTGGCCCGGATGGCAGGGGTCGAAGGGCTGGGCCTGCTGGCGGTCGGGGTCGGCCTCGCGGGCGTAGGGCATGTACGAGCTGGCATGGAGGGCAGGGTGCTTGTAGTAGGACGAGTGCGCGTCCTGGGCCGCCTGGCGGTTGAAGCGCTCCTCGCGGCGCTTTTCTCTCCAGCCGGTGGTGTCCCTGGGGTCAGCACGGCGGGGCGGGATGCTCACATGTCGGTGGATGGCGGATGGATGGACGGAGAGAGGGAAAGTACGGTGTGCAAAGCAGCGGCGGCGGCGGCGTTGGAGGTTTGTTCTGTGTGAGGACTGGCAACTTTGTTTTCCGGACTTGGTTGCAGTTGACAGCCATGCCAAGGCGAGTGCCTGGAGCCGCCCTGGCGCGCTTCCCCTGGCCGGCTGCAGCCATGCAGCGGCGGCACGGCTGCAGCGTGGGCAGCGCCCTTGCCCTTGGGCGCCGCGCCGAGCCGAGCCGAGCGCGGGGCAGCGGCCGCCGGCCTCGAGCGCTGCATGTTTGGGCTAGTCCGCAGCGTAGTCACGTGCAGGACTGACGTCACTCCCTCCCCCAGTGGGCCTCGGGCCTCGCGCCAGGCGCCCGGGCCGCGCACAGGCAGGCCACGGCGGGTCCTCGATCGACAAGCCATCGCAGCAGCCTCCGGCAGCGAATCGTGTCCCTCTGATTGCATGGATCCTGACTCCTGCTATTTTCGGCCATCCGCCATTCACCGTCCATTCCCTGCTCGATCTGCGTTCTGCTGTCTGTGGTCTGCCCTCTCACATCTGATCTCCGTGCTCTGTGCTCTGTGCAAGTCGCGCAACCCCTGCATGTTTCCTTCCGGCACAGCGTCGGGCATACCGCACGCTACAACGCTGCTACATGGTACAGTTTGCGCCCGACCACCCTCTGTGACGGCCGCGGTTAGTGACCGATGTCCGGACCCAAAATCCTGGGTCGCCCTAAAGCTGCAACGTTGATCAGAAGCACGGCACGACACCCGCGGGCGGCGTAAGCCCTTCATGCATCGTCGCGCGACGCGTCACGTTCGCAGCGAGGGTAAACGCTTCCGACGACAGCCGCCACCCACAGTCGACAGCATGTTGCCGTCGGTCCGGTCGGCCGAGAGTACTACATCGTAGTCACGGGGTTGCGGTCACCTGTCCAGGTAGTGGTTTTGGAGATAGCTCAAGACGTCTCTCGCAGCGTGCAGGCGGCGATCTTGATCGTTGCTCCGCACCCGCCTGACGTCCAACAGCCGGCTGTGCAGATCCCAGACGTACTCGTCGCAATTTGAGTGGCCGTCAACGAGGTCGCAGGAGAAGCCCTCGGCTCGGACAGCGGAGCAAGCCCGGTCCTCATATTGAATGCAAGTCTCGGCGGCTACTGCAGTGGCGAGGGCAAAAGCGACAGCGTTGGGAAGCTTCATAGTGGCGTTTGACGTGCTGTGTCTTCTCGAGTTGGGTGGTACAGTAGGCTATGGGGCGCTCGAAACGAGCGCTATATACCAGATGATGCACCCATTGTTAGAGAGGTGATAGCGATGAGCTCGCGTGACCAGCATTTCTGCTCAACACCGCCTAACCCCTAGCTTGCGACAGATTGAGAAGCTCGGCGGCCCCCAGCCATACTGAACGCCTCAAAAGCGATACGGGAACGATTACCTGCGCAAGATGCACCCGTGATACTGAGTACCCCGCACTTCTTGCGAGGGTGTACTGCATTCAGGCCGCCGGTTGCAACCTCACATCGGTGCCATATGAGTCAGAGGATGTTTGTTGATGGCAGCCAAGACTTGGAGGCATGGCAGCCGCTCACTGAGACCGCCCGACGCGTAAGGGAGAAGTTTCAGGTTCACGCCACACCTAGCGGGCTCGACCGCGACCCCGTGTTCTTGCAGCACACCAGTGCTCACTGCCCCGCCCGATGATGGCATGCTTTATGCTTGCAGGGGTGGACCACAAGCCCTGGCGTGCATCAAGACTCGTACCACCTTGGCCCTCCGCTTGAACTCCCATACACTAGGGCCCCCACTTCCCCTCACATTTGCCCCGAGCACCGTCTAAAATGTCCTTGTCTCCCCAACGAGACGTCATCTCCATTGCACGTTCTGCATTACGGTTGGCGGCACGCGCACGCTTACCATGACTGATCCCAAGAAGGGGCCAGATCTCAGAGGCCGGCGGCGTAGGCCCATCAACTGCACTTTGTGACGCAACACGGGGATTTCAGGAACTCGCAGCTGCTGACCGGAATGAAGCATGTGAGGCACTGGACTATGCACGATGTACATCCCTGCAGACATCGGAGACCTGCCGCCATACAGCGGGTTTGATCTCGGACAGCTAACGATATTACTGGACGGACATGGCTAGCTTATGGCCTACCAATAGTGGTGGCGGACATACTCGAGGAGGTCGCGAGCCGCGCGCTTCTTGATCGAGGAGTACTCGCCAGTGAGCTTACCTGCGGCATCCTCAAGCTGGTAATAGAGGCCCCAGGTGTAGTCGGAGCAATCGGCCCAGCCGCCGAGGATCTCGCACGAGAGCCCCTCATTCTGAATCGTCTGGCAAACAGGGTCCTCGTAGGGAACGCAAACCTCCGCAGCGGCAGCGGAGGCAACCAGGGCGGTAACAATGACGGCGTCGGTGAACTTCATCTTGGAGTTGAGGTGTAGATGGAGGAAAAGGTGTCAATGTGGCGTTGGGTGCCCAGAATGTGACGGAAAGGAGCGTTATATACTTTTACTGCACTCACATACAGTACTGTATGTGCTCTCTTGCCAGATGTCCCATGGCTCGCGTCTCGCCCCCAGCTTCCATGGCTCACGTCTTGTCCCCAGCTTCCATGGCTCGCGTCTTTCTCACCAACACCGCCGTGCACAGTGACTCGAAGCTACTTGTCAACGGCGAGAGAGAGCAAAAGCCTGAGTGAACTGTGTGCTCGATACGACTCCGCAGTCTACTGCAGATGCCCGCCCTCTCTACTGTACCTTTGACCAGACATACTGCGCCTAGCAGGTATCGCCTTGGATATTCGAGTGCCCGCAGTGCTCTGGGGAGCCGGACCTCCGACCTCCAGCCTCAGGCTTCGAGGTCACGATCCACGCTAGCATGATGCCCATTGCGGTAACTTCGGAGGGTGCCCATGGCGCCTGGGGCGAGACGCCCGTTCGAGCAGTGTGAAACAGCTCAAAGACAATGTCGCCTGCAGCTCACATGCAATAATGCCGTAATACAGGCAGCCGGTACACTCAAAGAGCAAAGCTCCTGTCCAGTCTATGGACAGTTGCTTTGGTGCAGAACTCGACGTCTCTCGTGGCGCAAAGGTGGCACATTGGCGCACATACAGTATCCTTGACCTGACGGTCGTCCAGCAAACGATGATACATGCCCATAGTGTACTCTTAGCAATTGGACTGGACCTTTACGGCACTGCAAAAACGATCTTGCACTTGGACACCGGCGCAGGTCTGTTCATCTTGAAAAATTCCGTCTCTCGGGGGCTTGCCACTGATGCGCGAGGCCGAAGTGGCACGGCCAAAGTGCTCGTCTGAGTGGAGATGTGTGGAAGTTGGTCATCGGGTACAGTGGTAGCGTCAGACGGTCAGCGCCCGGCCAAACTGCTCGTCTGAGTGGAGATGTGTGGAAGTTGGTCATCGGGTACAGTGGTAGCGTCAGACGGTCAGCCGGTGATCACTGTTGCGTTGCTGGCTGTTAGGCTCGTCCCTGTCTGGCACAGTGGCGCGGGTCACGGTCATTTGGAGCACACGACGCATCCCTTCTCTGGCCTCGTGCCCCGTCCGGGGCATCGCCTTGCAGTGCATTGGGAAAGTGACATGCTTGCCAGGTTGACTATCAGTCTGGAACAGCCTGGAGTTGGGGCACAACTCGCACCGCCTTATGTCCTGATCCAAAGCGGTGTTGCCGACACAACAGCTTCTGCAACAGAATATTCCGTTCTGGTCTCGTTTCGAGAGCGCGCAGAATACCCATGGCTGCTACGTGCTCCGAGCTTCATGAGCCCCGGCCGGTGGGTGTAGGAGTGAGGAGATACAAATCAGTAGTCCTTATAAGCACCCCATGGCGCTCTCGGAGTCGGAAGCAAAATATACTGATCATCGTGACTACAATCAGACGATGAGATTCACCAACGCCCTCGCACTCGCAGCCATTGCAGTGTCTGCCGCCGCCGCCGAAAACTGTTTCCCCGATAACCTCTGCGCAGAAGTTGAGAAGGAAGGCTTCAACTGTGTTATCGACGCCGGGGACTGCAACGACTACGCCTCCGACGTTCAGCTGCAAATTTACCTCACCGGGGATAAGTTCAAGGAAGGATCATATGATGCTATACAGAAAAAGGAACTTGGCGACGCAATTGGAGAATTTCTACTGGACAAAGTGATCTCCCAGCTACGTGAGGATGCTGAGTCGAAGCCGTAGTCAGTAGTCGAGATATGACATGAACACGTGCAGATTGAGATGGCCGCGAGACGTGGTGCACCCGAGTGAGAGAATTGGTGGTCTGCGGCGGACCTGAGGCATCGCCCTGTGGCAAGACGGGCATGTGAATGCTTCCGCGACTTCTGAAACGCGCCCCCCCCTGACCGCTGAGCACAGGATGACTTCACAGCTTACAACTGCATGCAGGAGCGGTCGGCTTATCGTACCTGCAGGGATGCTCAGCGTGTGCTCCGTGCTCCATTACTCCACGTAGGATCGACACAAGGGTCTCTTCATCCTGAGGCTCACCCAGTGTACGATGTACGGCTTCAACGCAACCTGTAGCGGGCCGCAGCTCGTTTCGCACGCAGCAGCACCGCTGGCTCGAGGCGAGCATCCACTGCCTCCCCTCCTTTCGCGACGTCACAGCGTTTACGTAGCAACTGCTGTGTGCAATCATTTGGAGAAGTACCACGACGCGAGGGTCTTCGCCGAGTTGTCTCACCGAAGATTCCTTGCCTCGAGTCGAACGGTCACCGCCACTATTTCACTTGGAAGCGACATGCCCCGACAATGTGCACTTTGCAGTGCCGGCCAACCGTAGATGTCTTGTCGCGTGACAGCTTGAAGATGCATATAAAGTCCTGTGTGGCCTTCCTCAACCTGCTCACCGCCGCTCCACCCGCTGCCCCGCGACTATCACAACTCTCACAAATCGGCCCTGCCCAATCACAGACCCGTATTATCCACCCACCCTCGAACCTCCATGAAGCTCATTAACATCGTCGCGTTCGGAACACTGTGCGCCTCTGCGTTCGCTGCCCACTGCCTTCCAATCAACAGCCATGAGTGTGCCTTGGTAGAGAGTGCCAACCTGAGCTGCAAAGAGCCTGCGGACAAGGCCTGCTCAGAATACATCTGGGACCTGGTATACGAGCTCGGCGACTCCGAGGCCGGTTGGGCAGTACGGCAATTCGCCGAAGCCAACCCCAACTTTGCCGGACCGGACATTTAGCATGTACACAGGGGTGTCACGACGAGTCGATCACCACCGTATAGCATAATCTTCCAGCCCGCGCCGCTCCCACAGGACCTATGCATGACGCATGCTGGTCTCTGGCCTGTTTCTAAACCCCATTCTCTGTCCGTTCTTGGGTGTACATCCGGCGTTTGTGCACGACGGCGCTCAGAGGAGTGCGGTGAAATCTGATCGACCTCAGGTCAACAGCCTCTACGGTGGACATGTGTGATCGAGTCGGGCTGACACCCGTGTGTAGAACGGAATGCATCACAAGGTTTCACACAGTGCAGTGAATGATTTCTAGCATCCATTTACGTACAGTAGACATTGTCGTTACAATGTCTATGCAGGATTACTGGCCTTCAAAGCCTCGACCCAGCCCGCGAGACCGTAGAGTTCGTCCTGCTTCTCCGGATACCTCCCCGCGTCCTCGTAAAGCCGCGTGAGGTATCTGTCGAAGAGCTTGTCGCACGGGAAGGCCGCCATGTTGGAAGGGTCTATGCCCTGCGAGCCGAGCTTCGTAGCGAGTTCGGCAGTGACGCCACAGGAAGGACCCACCCCTCCGGCGGGGTGGGCGGCGGCGAGTGAAGCGAATGCGAGTGCGGTGATGAACTTCATGTTGGCGGAGATTGCGATGAAAGTGGGACGGAAGTGGGACGCTGATAGGAGGCTTTTGTACCATTGTCTGCAGGTGAAAGCGCTGCAGATTTACCAAAGACCGCAACGTCCAGTTGCGCGCACTTGCTGCCTGTCACTTCCAGACCGAGTGGCACCGCTTCAAGCCTACGTGAAACTACCAAGTATCTTTGCAAGGCGGAGCTCTTGCGAGTGGCCGTGCACAGCTTCCGTAATCAAGGGGACCAGATCTCGGCTTCCAAAACACCGATCACGCGGTCTGAACAATTGGGCCAAACGTTGCACGAGCAACGTGTGTGCACCGGTCACAAGGATGTCGTGCGCGCTCAGCAGCCTGGGCAGGGTGACCGATGGTGATCTGTAGCGGCGACTCTCGTGAACGACCTCCGCTGCATTTAGCCAAGTGGGGCTACTGTACCAGGGATGCTCGACCGGAGACAGGCGAAACCGACCAACAAGCGGTTGCCTCTGCAACGCCGGGTCACATGCCAGCATGCATGGTCTCTAAGGATCGTGACCGCGGCCAAATCAACAGCCCCCGAGCTGCTGATATGCCAAAGCTGTTACTGGAGTGTGAGAATGTGAGAAGCAATGGGATTGCGGTGCAATGGAGCTGCCACGAGCTCCCAAAAGCCCGCGGAGGGGCTTCCCCTCAGACCAGACGCGACAGCGCTCGTCGGTGTCCTCGTCTCGGGTCCAGTCCCTTATCTTGACCTTATCTTGGCGGTTTACCGATTACAACCCCTCACTGTCCGGACCCCTAGTCCAAATCCGCCATGCCGTCTTTGCAGGCGACACAGCACACCAGACCTACCTCGACTCCTGCGTCAGCGGCGTTGGGAATCGACTACGCTATGCTGTGTTGGAGGCACTTCGTATCGGTCTGTCAGTGCCCGCCCGCTCCAACTGCTGCGCCGCCGGTCGCCGGTCGCCACGCAGAATATGGCACGGACGTTGCGAAACAGTAGTCATGTCTGAGGTCTCACCCAGCCCCCTTGATCACAATCATGAAAACATAGCGACTGATGCTGTGTTAGCGGGTCCCGAGCGATAAGGGTGCCTCGGAAGATGACCGCGTCTGTAAAATCGGCCCATATGTCACCGACACCGATCAGAGCAGTGCAAGTGAGGCTGGTTGTTATGCAATCTTCAGTGAGCCAGTGTCGTTACGGCCACCCGCGCTGTGCACACGATATACCGTCCCCGCTGAGTTGGGCCCAGAACAGGTGATGGTCGGCGAGTTTCCGTACGAGACACGAGCTCGGCCTGATCCGTCTGTGCGGTGACTCGAAAATGACCGAGTTTCATGTCGACACTTAACCCTGTGCTGCATTTCGTTATCACGTAGCTTGTCGAAGACTTCATCGCGACCGAAAGCCTGTGTGCATGGTTGGAGTCAGTTTTAGTGCACTATAGCACACTTGTGAAGACGATGTCTGCCACGTATAAGTAGCGCATCCGTCCCGATGTCCATCACCACCTTCCGACACCCTTGCCACCTACAAATCATGAAGCTCCTCGCCGCTCTCGCCCTTGCTTCTTTCGCGGTCGCGGTCCCGCACACCACCTCAGAGACCTGCATCGAGGACAATGAGCTCTGGATGAAGATCACACAGGCAGGTTTCCAGCCCACCAACTACGGGTCCCAGAGCTGTAGCGAGTTCCGCGCAACTCTGGCGGGATATCTGAACGAAGCGGCTGCGAAGGATCCTTCCAAGCAGGGCGAGCTCTACGGCCTCGCCGGATGGGTCGAAGCCCTCAACTAAGTGTGGTTTGAAATTGGGGGTAAGACATAAGTGTACGCCTCTCATTGCTTGAACCCTCTGTACTAGGCCGCAGGATGATTCAACAAGCAGCGCATCCATGTACTGTACCAACCAATATGAATGACAATCGTCTGAACCATCCTCTGATCAGTCTCGGCAATGCCCGAGCTGCAACCCCGAAAGCAGCATCACGATTTACCGTACCCGCTTAGTCCTGGTACCGGAAGTTGGGATCTCCCTCGAGGACGATGCCATCCCTGTCTGCCTTGCGGTTCCTCCACACCATCCAGAATTTGAGCGCAATTGTCGCCGCGATGGCGACGATGTTCATCGCGACTGTGAACCATACGCCCGTCGGGTACCCTTGCTTTGCTTCCTTCTGCTGGAAGGTGACGCTCGCGAGGATGCCGCCAATGCCGCCCCAAGCGATGACCAGCGCGGACGCGAAGGCGCGCTTGGACTGAGCGCGGATGCTCGTCTGGCACCAGCTGGTCACGAGCGGAACATTGCTCTGGCAACCTCCGACCGTAAGGAAGATTCCGGCGTAGCGCGCGGCCTTGTTGCCCTTGATCTGCGAGTACATGAGAGTACCAGCGAGGGTCGAGCACGAGTTGAAGACGAACATCCAGGCGCGCATGTGTGGCCGGCGGTCCGAAATTTGCGCAGTAATCCAGCCCGGAATCATGGCGTAAAAATACGCCGGCACACCTAGCAGCATCTGCTCGATGCTCTTCTTGAATCCTAAAGAAAGTAAGATCATGGGGAGGAAGTACCCGAGACTGTAAGCGCAGATCGCGCTCACGCCGAAGAGATACGCAAAGACCCAGAGCTTGACCTCGCAGAGGTAGCTGGCGAGCTTGCGCCACGTGAGGGGGTCGGGCACCGAATCCTTGCGGTCGCGCTCAATGCGCACCGCGATGAACTCGCGTTGCTCCGCCGAAAGGAATTTGGCCTTGTCGGGGAAGTCGACGAGCACGACGATTGCGACGAAGCCGATGATGACGGTGATGATGCCGTACATCGTGAACGCCCAGCGCCAGCCGCTGTGCCCCTGCAGGCCGTGCATGAGGGTGAAGCAGTAGGCGATCGGGTTGAACAGCTGCGAGACGGTGGCCGCGGCGATGTAAAAGAGCGCATTCCGCGACGCCATCTGCCGCCGCGGGTACCAGGTCGCGATCAGATAGGTCGCGCCGGGGAACAGCGTGGCCTCGAACAGCCCTAGTACGGCGCGGAGCCCCGCCAGGCCCTGCCAGCTCGGCACCCAGCCCATCCCGATCGTTGTGATGCCCCACAGCACGGTCGAGATGCCGAGCCAGAGGCGCGGCCCAAACTTGCGCAGGCCAATTTGCGACTGCGGTCAGCCTCGAACGGGGATTTGGATATCGCTTTACCTACCGGCACTTCGAATAATATGTATGGCACAAAGAACAGCAGAGTGGCAATGGAGTAGTGCATGCCCTCGCCCGTGCCGATGTCGCGGTCCATCTGCATCCCGTTGGCGGCCCGCGCCAGGCCGAGGTTGGTCCGGTCGATCAGCGAGATGCAGTAGAGCGCGGCGAGAATGGGCACGAGGCGCAGGTCGACCTTGCGCATAGTGCGCTTCACGAACGCGGGGTCGAAGCCCGCGTCGATGTCATCGGACTGGGCCTCGTCGAGCTTCTCGAGGTGGGCGACCTCGCCCTTCTCGCTGTCGACGTCGAGTTTGGTGTCAGAGATGCCGCTCATGTTGTCGTGGCCGCACCTTCACAGCCCCAGTCCCGTTAAATAGACTGCATCCCACCGATACTCTGCCACGACATCATGTGGGCGGCAGAGGTCGCCGATGGCAGTCGGCAATCAACAGGCTTGGCAGTGATCGGTAACGAGCCTGCCCGTGGGGGCTGGGGTCTCCATGCGCCTCCACGGGGCCCACTGGAATCCGGGCACGAACTCCGGATCTGCAAGACGTCGGCTGCGGGCAAGCTGGCGTCGCAGGTTGACTTGGGAATGTGAAGCGGCCGCACGTGCGGAGGTGCGGGTTAGTGCGGGTTGGTGCGGTTCTGGCGGGTGTGCCCGTTGCGAGCCTGCTGTAACCGCGTCAGGTGCCTAGATTACAGTTCGCATTCCTACTGGGGGCGCGAACCTGCGGAATACTCAGGTGGGCAGGTCAGCAGGCGAGACCCGATCGAGCTCGGCAAGAGATGTGCGACGTCCGCAGCGAGAGTGAGTGAACGAAGTCGTTCTCGAACATCTTGTGAATGGTGCATTGGTGATGGTCCTCACCGCGGGCTGGAGTTCTACCGTGGATATCACGTGACACACACCTCCACCTGACCTCCACATCTCCTGACATCATGTCGATGTTGTCGCTTGTCTTCGTCGACCACCATGTGCCCGGTCGAGACGAAACCCGCGAGGAAACCCGAACCGAAGGCGGCCAGCATCCCAGATTGGAAGACGATAGAGTTGCCCCCCGATGATGTCCTGAAGCACCGTGAGCCGCAGCTGAAGTTGTAAGCTGACCGCAGTGACGGACGCGCACGTCCACCCGACGGACAAGTCTCCGTCGGCGTCCGACTATGACGCCGTGCCGCTCGGCTGCCTTGCGGCCATGTCAACGTACATTGACCAGGGAAGCGTGCGAGCGGTTGCCGAACGAGACAACATCATGCCGTGCTTCGGGTACCACCCCTGGTTCGTGCACCGGTACTACCTCGGCGCGGCGCCGTCGAAGCGGGACCACTACATCAGTGTCTTCGCGCCTAAGAAGGCGAAGCAGGTGGCGGAGCTCGAGGCGCTGCTGCCGCAGCTTCCAGATCCGGAGCCGTTTGAGCCGCTCCTCGCGGAGATGCGGGAGAACATCGTGGCGTGCCGGGGGATGGTGGGCGAGATCGGGCTGGACGCGACTGCGCGGGCGCGCATCTGGCCGCCGCGGGGCTCGGACGAGCCGCCGCAGATGACGCCGTTCCGCACCGCTATGGCGCACCAGACGGCGATCTGCAAGCTGCAGCTCGAGCTCGCCGACGAGCTCGGCGTAGCCGCTAGCCTGCACTGCGTGAACGCGAGCGGGGCCACCATGGAACTCCTGAAGGGGCACCGCGGCAGCGCGTGCATCCACTCGTGCGGCGGCATGAGCCCCGACTTTGTCACGCAGCTCGCCCGCACCATGCCCAACGTCTACTTCTCCCCGAGCGTCCTCATCACCGCGCGCCTCGGCGACGACGTCGTGCGCGCCGTGCCGCGCGACCGCATGCTCGTCGAGAGCGACACGAGCGAGGTCACGGACACCACCCGCCTCGTCTGGGCAGCGACAGTGTGGATCGCCCGCTGCAAGGGATGGAGGCTGGAGACAGACACCGTGGGGCAAGACGACGACGACGACGAGGTCTTCGACGAGAAGGGCCACGTGCGCGAGCTCCGCGACGACGAGGTGTGGACAGTGCAGACACTGGAACGCAACTGGGACCGCTTCATCGGCAGATAAAGCATGGAAACATCTTGGAGCTGTGTACTGATTTCTGTGACAGGACTTCACTTCTGCATTCACTAATGATTATAAACCAGAGGCTAAACTTTTAGGTGCGGTGCGCGGTGCCAGCGTGGGGCAGGTACCGTCGGCAGCCGGCCACGGCGAGCGGTCTAGTGGTCGCCGCAGTGCACAGTGCCGTCATCGTGCGTGTGGCAGTTGTCGCTCTGCACAGCGGCAGCAACGGCGACAGCCCTAGCCTCGTGGTCACCGCAGTGCACGGTGCCGTCGGCGTGGGTGTGGCAGTTGTCATCCTGGGCAGGAGCGGCGGGAGCCTCGGCGGGCGCGGCAGCGGCCTCGTCGTGGTCACCACAGTGCACAGTGCCATCGTCGTGAGTGTGGCAGTTCTCGCTCTGCGCTGGAGCGGGCGCGGCGGCCTCAGAGGGCGCAGCGGCAGCCTCGTCGTGGTCACCGCAGTGGACAGTGCCGTCGTCGTGGGTGTGGCAGTTCTCGCTCTGCGCAGGAGCGGGCGCGGCTTCGGTGGGCGCGGGAGCAGCCTCCGAGGGAGCGGCGGCAGCCTCGTCGTGGTCACCGCAGTGGACGGTGCCGTCGTCGTGGGTGTGGCAGTTCTCGCTCTGCGCAGGAGCGGGCGCGGCCTCAGTGGGCGCGGCCTCGGACGAAGTGGGCTCAAGGGCGGCCTCCGAGGACGTGGGCTCGGGGGCAACAGGCTCAGAGGAAGTGGACTGGGCGTCCTGGGCGCCACCGTCGCCGCCCGAGCAGTGCACCGTGCCGTCGGCGTGCGTGTGGCAGTCCTTGTCGCCGGAGCTGCCGTCCTCGGAGCCCTCGGCGTGGCCGATGTCGCCGATGCACTCATCGCCACCGCCAGCGACCTCGACGGCGTACACGTGGGCAGCAAAGTACTGCAGCGCGTCCGAGTCGAGGGGCAGGTCGGTCGAGTTGTGCGCCGCCTTGTCGGTCAGGTCGCCGAGGCCCTCAACGAAGTGGCCGACGGCCTCGTTGGTGATCTGCGGGACGTGGTACATGCGGTGCCTGCTGTCAGCTGCTGTCTCTGCCGCGTACTCACATCAGGTCGATGGACCAGTAGGTGCTGGGCTTGTCCTTGGCGAGCTGGAAGCCGAACATGCAGAAGGCCGAGTTGAAGAGGCGGTCGGTGTACGACGCGTCGCAGATGACAGTCTCGGTCGTCGCGTTCTCGCCGCGGTAGTGGCCGCGCCACCCGTCCTGATGGCAGTTTCCGTCGGGGTCGTCGCAGCGGAGGAGCGCGCCCTTCTTGTTCGCGCTCAGCAGCGCCTTGTACGCGCCAATGACGGTCGGGTACGCCTCGGGCTCGGTGCCGAAGTAGGTCGTGAACACGCCGTCCTGCGCGCCGTTGTGCTCGAGGTACTCAATCGCGAACGAGGTGACCTCGTTCATCTCGCCGAGCGCCTGCTGCAGCATGCGCCGCTGTGTGGCGTTGCACGAGGCGTGGATCTCCACATCGGCGGAATACTCCTTGAGCTCGCGGGGAACGAGGATGGGGCTGGCGGCCGCGCCGAGGGCGAAAAGAAGCGAGGCGAGCATGTTTCAGTTGGGACTGCTGGGATGATAAGATATCTACCCGCGTTCCCGCCCTTTTATCTGCCTGGCGGCGGACATGACTTGTTCATCAGAGTTTGGCACGATCGTGATTCTGCAGCCATGACAGTGCCAAGCCAAGCCTTGCAGTCCTCGCAGTACGACGCCCTCGAATCATGACTTACTCGTGCGTTCTCATGTCGCCGACTCGTAAGTGGCCGACAGCTCCAGAGAACCCCCGTTCGGTGGCCGCCCACATTCGAATGAGGATCGTCCGGTCACAAGGGCGAGTGACGGCGCCCAGCCGGTCCTCTGTCCGAGGTTACGCCGGCACAAGGTACGGCGGCCTTGCTCCACACCGAGCGGCAAGTGCTCCCACCTCAAAGTTGAGCGGCAGGCGTGACGGAAACTTGGACGGCAGGTGTACCGGACAGTCGGAACGCGGCGCGCAGAGTCAGCCCAGCACAGGCCCGCTGGCCACAGACCATTGAGGAGCAGAGAGGTCGCAAGACCGGTCATGCGACCGACCCCGGGGCATGAGGCGCAGAGGAAGGTGTTGCCGAACGCCTTCCCGAGCGAATCAGCGACCAAGCAGGGATCCCTATCTCGCTTGATGAGCACTAGCGCGGTCAGCGGAGGGTGCGGATCCGGAGGCCGCGGACAAAGTACAGTTGAATTCGGGGGTCGGCATTGACGGTCTCGGCACTGTCGGGGTCTCGGAGTGGGCTCTGGGGCTCTCGGGCTCTCGAGGAGGAGGACGCTCGGTCGTAGAGCGATGTTGGAGCGACGGCGCTAGGCAAAGACGGCGGAGGAGGGCCGGTGTCGGGGCATGCATGCAATGGCGGCATGGATGCGGCGGAGCCACTACTGACGGCGGACGGGGTAGGGGACAAGGGCTAGCGAGGACTGCCCAGGCACGGGTACTTGGTTCAGGCACGGGCACGTTTGAGGCGACCGGTCGGGTCCTCTTTGCGGTCTGCGGACCCCCTTAGAGCGCGTTCGGCGCTGCCTTGTCACCTTCAAGTCCTCATTCTGCGCGGCGCCGGGCTCGACTCGCGCGCCGTGGCCAGTGAGAGCGCGTCCATGTCACCGAGATACACCAAGTCCTCATTTCTTGGCGTTCTTGGCATCGCTGCTCGCCTTGCACTCCTGCCCCGGCGCGGACATGACCCCAGCTAATCCTCCACGGCGAGGGCCTCGCAACTTGCGCGACTCGGCGCTCCTCATCTCGAACGTGCACACGAGCGGCGCCAGCGACATTCATAAAAGTCTGCTCGCCAACTCTATCCGCTCTTCTCTCCACACCAAACCACCACACAAAACGCGACAATGAAGTGGGCACTCCAGACCGCCGTGCTCCTGCTCGCCGCGCCCGCCCTCGCCCAGACGTCCGCCGCCCCCCTCGTCCCGTCCCCGACCGAGTCGACCGGATGCCACCTCCACGGCGATCACTGGCACTGTGACGGGCCCGCCACCAAGACTACCGCCGCGTCGCCCGATGCGACGCCGACCGGACGCGGCAAGTGTACCTGGCACGAGACGCACTGGGACTGCGAGCAGCCGGCGCCGGCCGGGGCCGCAGAGGCCGACCACGACGACCACGACCACGCCCACGAGGAGGAGGGCCACGACCACGCCGAAGAGGGGCACGAGGGCCACGACCACGAGGCCGAAGAGGCGGCTGCTGCGGGCGCCGCGCCGTCGCCGACCGAGTCGACGGGCTGCCACCTGCACGGCGACCACTGGCACTGCGACGGACCGGCGACGAAGACGGCCGCGGCGTCGCCCGACGCGACGCCGACCGGACGCGGCAAGTGCACCTGGCACGAGACGCACTGGGACTGTGAGAAGGCGGCGCCGCCCGGGTCTGCCGAGGCCGAGCACGACGCGCAGTACGAAGACAGCGGGGAGTGTGTGATCCACGGTGAGTTTTCCCGTGCTCTTCGGGCAATCGGCGGGCCGTGAAGCAAGGAACATACCGCTAACGGCAGTCGGACACACGCACGGCGACTGCAGCGACGAGCAGCTTGCGTGCGGCCGTGTCCTGCTCGAGGACTACAACATGGGCCTGCACATCGGAGCGATCTTCATCATTCTTGTCGGCAGCGCGATCGGCGTGCTGATCCCGATCATTGCCGGGTGGGCGCGCTCTGGCTCGCAGCCGCTGGACGCGGCGTCGTGGGGCCGGTCGCTGGGCTTCTGGCCGAACGTCTTCTTCCTCGCGCGCCACTTTGGGACGGGCATCATCCTGTCGACGGCGTTCGTGCACCTGCTGTTCCACGGCTTTGTCATGTTCCAGAACGAGTGCATCGGCCACATGTCGTACGAGGCGACGGCGCCCGCGATCGCCATGGCCGCCGCGGTCGTTACGGCTGCGCTCGACTTTGTCGGCACGCGCGCCGCCGACCGCAAGGCCGCGGGCATGCTGCACGCGCACCCGTCGCCGAACCTCGGCTCGAGCGACGCGAGCTCGGAGCCCGACGTCGAGAAGAACGCCCAGCAGCCCGTCATCGCCGACGCGTGCGTGCACGCCGACGTGCTCTTCCAGGAGGAGCAGGGGTGGCAGGTCATGCTGCTCGAGGCGGGCATCATCTTCCACAGCATCATGATCGGCATCACGCTCGGCGCCGGCAGCGGTGCGGGCTGGGTCACGCTGCTCATCGTCATCGTGTTCCACCAATTCTTCGAGGGCGCCGCGCTCGGTGCGCGCATGGCGCTCCTCACGTGGGTCTCCAAGCTGCGCATCGCGCTCATGGGCGTCGCCTTCATCCTCATCACACCCATCGGCATTGCGATCGGCATCGGCATCCGCCAGTCCTTCTCCCAGAACGGCAAGGCGTCCCTCCTCTCGGTCGGCATCCTCAACTCGATCTCGGCCGGCATCCTGCTCTACACCGCGTTCAAGCTGATCGCGACCGACTTTGTCGACGGGCCCCTCCGCCGCGCAAAGTGGTCCAAGGTCGTCGCCGCGTTCCTCGCCATGATCGCGGGTCTCATCTGCATGAGCGTGCTCGCCAAGTGGGCTTAGAGTGAGCGTGAGGGAGTGAGGAGCGGGGTGTTAGACGTAGACCATGATATAACGACTCAGTATCACCATCCATTTCAACCTCATGTATCATAATGCACTGTCTTGCCTATCGCACTTGCCGTGGCTACCTTGTGCGCGCACCGCTCGAGTCCGAGCGGAACAGCGGCCCCTGCCGCTCTCTGCTCACGAGGTCTTCCACGCGGCGCGCCATCGCTTCGTGCGCGGCGACGAGCGCCGCGAAGCGCTCCTTGAGCACGCCGAGCTCGCGCTTCAGCGCGGCCTTCTCGCGCCACAGCGCCGCGTTGCTGTCCGCGACGTCGGCGAGGATACGCGACAGGCCGTCGACCCGCTCCTTCGATCCCTGGTGTCAGCGGCGTCAGCGGTGTCAGTGGGGAAGCGACATGTGTCCAGTCGCCACCGGAGCACGCTGTCTTTTGGCCACTCACGCCCATGAACGTTCGCCTGCCTCGGGCCGCGGCTGCCCCCGTCGTTCGGAGTGCGGCCATGCTCGTGGCCACTGTCGTCGTCGTCGCTCGGAGTGCGCTCATGCTCGTCGTCAGTGTGCGTTGGAGTTCTGCAAGTCGCATGCATCTGTGTTCTTCGTCGCGAGCGAAGAGGCGAACAGACAGACGTGACGAGTGCGTTGTCACGAGTGACTGACTGCCAGTGCCCGGCCCGGCGAGTGACACTCGTAACTGTGCGGGCCGGGAAGAGCGATAGCCTGTGCTCGGCCCAGCGGTGCGGTCTAGCCGGGAACCCCACAGACTTGTGGGAGAGGCTAAGACGATCAGTTGCGCCGGGTGCGCTCGGCGGCGTGGGTCGAGACACGTCGACGGGCTAGCGAGCTAGCGCCAGAGATGTCGCTAGTGCCAGAGACGTTGGCCGATTGCATCGCACAGAGGACCAGAGGCCGCGACCCGAGGCCCGAGGCCGACCAACCAGATAAGACGACAGCAGCGATCAGTGCAGAGCCCTCACGCCCGACGCCTCGGATCGCGCTCCTGAGTGTGAGGGCCGTTCCGATGCACTGGGCCGATGTGTGAGAGACAGAAACGCGGCTGGCGCTGTCGGGGCATGGATACGGATGCTGGATGCTTCGCTGTGCAGCGGGTCCGGTACGCGGTGCGTGGGACGATGGTTGGATGCAGAATGCCGGCTTAGTCTTCGGCGGGCGCGGTACCGAGTGAGTACGTGATGGCCATGAGCTTATGCGCCGCTGGTTCAGGGCGCTGGCGCTGGCACGCTGCGTACGCTGAGCTCCAATTCATCGCGCGCGGGCACGGGGGCAGAATGTGGAATCGGCCTCTCCCCCGGCCGCCACTCGTCCTCGTCCTCGTCCTCGCGTCGTCCGTCCAAAAGATAGATATCTCGTCTCCCCCAAATCGCCCATCACCTCTGCGTCGCCTCACGCAACTCCCAGCACATGGCCACCTCCGTCGCCTCTGGTCCCCACAGCCGCCCCTCGCACAGCCCCCGCCGCGACCCCCGCGACATGTCCTTCCGGGCAGCCTCGCCCGTGAGCCCCGTCCTGTCGCCGTCCTCGCCCAGCCTGTCGGGCTACTCGAGCTCCGAGTCGGACGCCCCCCGCCGGCGCCGCCCGTCCCGCTCCCCGCAGACAGCGACGAGCACCCTGCCCATCATCCGCGCCCACGTCGAGCTCGACCCCGCCAGCCCCGAGCATGCCGACGCGCCCGCCGCCCCGTCCTCGGCCTTCACCAACGGCCAGGCCCAGCCGAATGGCAAGGCCGCCAACGGCCCCGTCATCCGCCGCAGGAGAAGCAGCAGCGTGCACGCCAAGCCGCCCCCCGGCGTCACCCCGACCAAGGCCGTCGACTGGGAGATCCCGCGCAAGACGTTCCACTCGAGCATCGGTGAGTCACACGACGGCGTGACGCTATCTCGTCCCCAAAGCTTAGCTCGGTTAAGCTGGCGTCGGACGATGCGCTGCTGTGTGTGCGATGATGCGCACAGCGGCTTGTGTGCGGCGGCTGTCGGAGCCGCGCGCCGCGACGCCTCTGTTCCAGATCTCATACTGACTGACGGCAGGCTTCTTCACGCTCGCCTTGTGGTACACGGACCCGCCGACGCTGCGGCCGCTGATCACGTATCTGTCTGTCGCGGCGGTGACGATCGGGGCGATTGACGTGGTGCGGCTCAACTTCCCGCGGTTCGCCGAGGTGTGGGAGATGTTCGTCGGCTTCCTGATGCGCGAGGAGGAGCGCACCAAGCCGAACGGCGTGATCTGGTACCTGATCGGGGTCGTGTTCGTGCTGTCGTTCTACCCGAAGGACGTGGCCGTCGTCGCGATCCTGACGCTGAGCTGGAGCGACACGACGGCGTCGACGATCGGCCGCCTGTGGGGCAAGCACACACGCCCGCTGCCGGCGCACGTGCCCGGCGCGCGCTGGCTGCCGTTTGCGCCGCGCAAGAGCCTCGCCGGCTTCCTCGCCGCGACGGCGACGGGCGTCGCCATCGGCGCCGGCTTCTGGCACCGCGGCTGCGCCGGCGAGGCGACGTGGCCCGTGCTGCGCTTCGCGCTCGGCCGCGCCGCGACCGCCGCCGTCGTCGGCCTCGGCGGCGCAGTCGTCGAGGCCCTCGACCTCGGCTGCGACGACAACCTCTCCCTCCCCATTCTCTCCGGCGCCGTCGTCTGGGCCTGGCTCGAGGCCTCGTCCGCCGCCCTCCGCGCCCTCTTCTAAAACCCTGCTCTAACGCCACGACCCTACATAGATACACGTTACGACGACTCAACTCGTGCCCTCCCCACCCTCCATCCTCTGTACCCCTAGACTCGCCCCGTAGACCCAGCCAGTGTTTGTGTCTTGTCCGTCTTGTTCCGGGATGAATACTGTGATAACTAGCGTGCATAATCTACAACAAGAAGAGACCGAGACTGAGACCGAGACGGAGACTGAGCGCAAGATCCTACATGAAGCCGCCGTACTGGTACTGCGGGCCGCGCATGTTGCCGTTGGCCATGCCGGTCATGCCCATGCCGGTGTGCATCCCGTTGGACATCCCGTTGGCCATGCCGTTCATGCTAGTAGACATGCCGTTCATGCCCATGCCGTTCTGGGCAAAGCCAGTGTTCATCGGGGCCATGCCGTTCGCCATCGGGCTCGCGGACAGGGTGCCGGACATGCCGCCAAACCCGCCGGGCGACAGGCTCGGGCTGGCGCCCATGCCGCCCATGCCGCCCATGCCGCCGGGCGACATGCCCATGCCGTTCGCGCCCGTGTGCATGGGGCTGACGCCGGCGCCGGTGCCGGGAGCGAGCATGCCCATCTGCTGCGCCTGCTGCGCCTGGCCGAAGGGGTTGTTCGCCTGGAACTGCTGCTGGGGCTGGACGGGGAACTGGAACGCCTGCTGGCCGAGCGCGAGCGGGCTCGGCGCGGGGTAGCCCGGCGACGCGAGGGGCGCGAAGCCCGGCGTCGCGCTCGGCGGCATACTCTGCTGCATGCCCTGCACGCCCTGCAGCCCCGTCTGCTGCGGCGACTGGTACGGCACGGCCGGGAAGCCGCCGAGCTGCAGCGGGCGCGTCGCGCTCGCGCTCCCGCTCGTGTCGACGAGCAGGTCGCTCTGGCGCAGCGCGTTCGCACTGCTGCTGCGCACGGGCGTCGGGCGCGGCGGTGCGAGCCCGTCGCCGCTCCACGTCGGGGCGCGCGCGCGCGCGGGCGGCGGCGCAAGCCCCGCGGGCGCGGCAGCCTTGGGCTTCGGCGGCGGGCTCGGCAGCGCGGGCAGGTCGCGCTCGCGGCTCACGACAATGTCCGCGAGCTCGGGGCGCTTTGGCACCGCGGGCTGGAACGGCGCGCCAAACGTCGGCGTCGCGGGGCTCTTCGTGCCCGTGCTGCCCGTGTGGTTGCTGCGCACCGACTGGAAGCTGCCGCCGCTCGCGGAACGCGCCTGCTGCGCCGTCACGCGCGAGTTGATCGGGACCTGCGACAGCGCCGGCGCCGCGCCCGCCTTGAACGCGCCGAGCTCGTACTTGCGCCGGATGTACTTGAAGAGCTCCGAGTCGCGCTCCTCGCCCGCCTGCAGGGGTGGCGGGTGGCGGGCCTCGTCGGGGTTCCAGATCGCGTTGCTGCGCGTGTTGCCGAGCGAGCGCATGTGCACGACCTGCTCGCGCGTCCACTCGTCGAGCGTCACCGACTTGACGCGGCTCTGGTGCGTGCCCAGCCGCCGGTGCTGCGACGCGCACTGCACACACAGGAAAATGCCCAGGTTGGTCGACGCCCAGCGCGGCGACGGCGCATGGCAGTCGGCGCACTTGTCGTTCCCGGGCTGCGCGAGCACGTCCTCGAGCAGCCGCTGGATGCGCGTCTGCTGGTTCATGCTGGGGGAGCGTATGCGGTGGGGCCTGGATCGAGGGGTTCTCGCCGAGATGGGCAGAGGAGATTCTGGAGTGAGATTCGAGATGGAATTGGTCGCGTGCCAGGAATAGCTGAGCGGCGAGGTGTCACGGGGGGTCGTGCGGTGCGGGAGAAAAAGGAGCAGGCGGAGCGATGGAGGGATGGGCCGGCGCCGGCGAAGAAGAGAGCAAAGGAGTGTGATGTGTTTGTGTGTTTGTGAATGGGCGCAGCAGGCAGCGAAGAGCGAGCGGGCAAAGGTGGAGAAGAATGATATGAAATCAAGTCAGTGAAAGCGAGCCGATGAGCCGATCCCTGGGCCCATGGTTTCGTCCTGGTCGGTGCTCCCCGTCACGTTCACCCGCGTCGCCCCTCCATTCCTCCACCGCGTCCGCCGCACGCGCCAGGGCCCGGAACCCACCCGGGACTGCTGCATGCTGCGGACCTGAGCTCGACATGTTGCCGCATCGCATTGTTGTTGCACTGCTGAAGCGCTGGCTTGATCTCTCTGTCACTACTGGTGCGATCTAGCTGAGCTCGCGCGCGCACATGACGGATGCAGGCGCCGCGAGATCTGCATGCCGACGACCTCGAGAGCAGACGCGGTCGGGGCCGCGGCGACCGAGCGTGTGCCCGTTCCAACGCTACGTTCCAGTACGGCCTCAGAAAGTTAGCCTCTCGGGCAAAGCGGCACTCGGCGTCAGGTCAGCCAGGTCAACCAGGTACTGCTCACGTCACATGGCACGCGGCGGTGCGTACGTACGCACACGGCGTCGCCCCCGAAAAAAAGTCGCTACTCTGCTCCGTCTACGATCCTGCCCCATGTCAGTCGAGCTCACCGCTCTGCGCAGCCGGTGCCCGCGGGACAGGCAAGCTCAGCGCTAATGAGCACTAGGCGGCGAGGCGGTGGAGGCCTAATCCCCGCCATTACATGGCAGCTATTTGGGGCGCCGGGCCAGGAGCCGCAGCCAGAGACGACTGCGGGCCATCGCGGAATAGACTTCTCCTGCTGCGCGTCACAGCTTCATGCATATCCCAGCAAACGTTCCTCGCTGCTCGCATACATCATCATCATCATCGTCGCCCCTCGTCTTCCCCTTCTTCCATCGTCATCTACACACTCTGCACTCCTCTCCACACAGATCTCACCCTCCTTATTCCATTCTCTTAGCGTAATACAGCGCACAACACCGTCTAAGGGTCCCTCAAGCCACCGGCTTTTCCGCCGATACCCGACCCGCACCCCCGCCCCCGCGATAAGCCTGCCATGAAGCACGACAGACCGCACTCGCCGCCGCCCGGCCAGGTCGGCTTCCCCCGCATGTGGAAGCGCGCCCTCGCTCTCGCCGCCGGCGCCGGCACACTCCTCTTCGTCGCCCATCAGTACAGCGACAGCTACTACAAGTGGCGAGACGAGGGCCACCGTGAGTACAGTTTAGAGTTGTCGCCTGCAAGCGTGATTCGCTTCTCGGGACCCGTGTCGCTGAAGGCGGGCGCAGCTGCGCAGATGCAGAGGGTTAGACAAAGCTCGCCATGCCTTGCCTGAGCTGACCGCAGACGACGAGGCCGACTTCGACTTCCAGTCCGGCGGGTACGAGCCGCCGTCCGACTACATGGTGTCGTGGGGCTACGTCGCGCCGGACCCGGCGCAGCTGCGATCACGGCTCGACCCGTGGGAGACAGCGCACAGCGAGGCGGCGTCAGAGCTGGGCGCAGAGGCGAAGGATGCCTACGACCTGGGTCCGACAGCGCCGGGCGCGTACGCCGCGCAGCTCTTCGACTTTGTCTCGTCGTCGTTCCCGCCTGCTATCGCGCACGACCTGCGCGCCGGCATGAAGCGCTACCTCGCGCAGAATGGGCGGACAATGCCGCCGAGGCAGGCGTACGACGTGAACCAGACGGTGTGGCAGACGGACCGCGTCGGCGAGACGGCCAACACGTTTGCGGTGCAGACGTGGCGCGACCACCACTGCCCCGACGAGGGCTGGGCGTACCACTCGCTCACGAACGCCGGCGCGGATGCGTGGGTCGCCTCGACGTTCCCCTCGGGCCGGATCCGCTACCTGTGGGACAACCTGCGGGTCGGGATCCTGAAGGCGGACGTGCTGCGCTACCTGCTGCTCCTCGTGCACGGCGGCGTGTACAGCGACACGGACACGGAGTGCCTGAAGCCGATGGCGGACTGGGGGCGGGGCGCCGACGTGTGGCGGCCCGAGCTGTGGGCGAGCGAGACGGAGCTGCGCCGCCTGAGGGCGGGCGAGGACGCGGCGAAGGTGCTCGGGCGCGCGAGCGTCGTCGTCGGTGTCGAGGTCGACGTGCGCAACCGGCACGACTGGCACAAGTGGTGGCCGCGGCCGCTGCAGATTGTGCAGTGGACGATGGCGGCTGCGCCGCACCACCCGATCGCGCTCGGCGCGCTGTTGCGCATCGTGCACCGCACGGCGGCGGCGGCCGAGTGGGCACAGGGGCACTGGCGCGACGTGCAGCGCGCGCTGAACCGGAACGAGACGCAGCGCGCGCAGGACATGATGAAGACGACGGCGCTGAGCGAGCCGGCCGCCGGCGGGCCCGTCGGCATCATGGACTGGACCGGGCCGGGCGTGTGGACGGACGCCGTGCTGCAGTACCTCGCGGCGCGGTACGGGTGCCAGTGGACGGACCTGCGCGGACTCAGCCGGCCGCTGCGCGTCGGCGACGTCGTCGTGCTTCCCGTGACGGGCTTCTCGCCCGAGGTCGGCCACTTCGGCAGCCTCAGCAAGGACGACCCGCAGGCCATGGTGTGGCACTACTTCCGCGGCAGCTGGAAGGCGGACAGCGGCGGCATGCTCGAGGTCGAGGAGCACCTAGCAGTGTAGCGTAGCGAGCTTCGTCAGCAGTGTGAGCGAGCAGACAGTGTCCATAGATCCTAGACTACCGTGTATCCATGTAATGTAACTACAACCGCGCCTTGTGGCCGAGGAACTTGAGGGCGATGTCAGTCGCCTCGAGGGCGACGCCGTGGTGGGCCTGGTAGCCTGCGGGGCCGATGCCGTAGCAGTGCAGGACGGTTCCGCGGGTGGCGTCCTGTGTGCCCTCGGCGAGGAGGTCCTTCTCGGGCGTGAGGTCGACCTCCTCGAGCTCGAGCCTGAGGCCACCCTCGCGGCACGGGCGCAGCCCGACGTTGTGGGACACGATCTGGATATCCCTCCAGCTGCTGCCCCCTTCCGCGAGCTCGGGGCAGATCTTGAACGCCTTTTGGAGGATGCGCTCGGCGGTCTCCTTGCGGGGGAGCAGGTCAGTCTCTCCGCGGAGGTTCGTGCCGCCGACGACGACGCAGCCGCCGCTGCCGGGGCGCGGGATGATGTACGTCGCCTCGCCCGGCTTGTTGTTAGCGTCGCGCACGCCGAAGCACGTGCCCACGCTGGGCGCGCGGACGAGCACCGTCTGCCCGCGGTCCGGGAAGACGGCGGGGTCCTCTACGCCGAGCAGGGCGCGGGCGCCGAGGCCGGTCGCGTTCACGACGAGGCGCGCGTTCCACGCAAACGCGTCCGCAAGGCTGCCGAGCCGTGCCCGGATGAGCGGCACGCCGCGCGCGCGCAGGCCCGCCTCGTAGTGCGCAAGAAGGCGGTGCGGGTTGAGCGTGAAGCTCTCGAAGTGCACGCCGCCCGCGAAGCCGGGCACCTTCTCGTCGTCTTGCAGCGGGCGGAAGTCGCCGACAACGTCGCGGTACCACGGGGACGAGTAGCCCGCGTCCGCGTTCCAGATGTACTTGAACGGGCGGCGGACGACGATCTCAGGGTTGGTCTGCGCGAGGCGGCCAAAGTGCTCGAACGTCGCCGTGTCGCGCCGGCGCTCGGCTGCGTTCGACGCGAAGGAGGACCAGTTCGCGCCCGCCCACGGCGACGCCCACTGCGACGACTGCAGGTCGCTCGGCAGCTCGCGCGCAAGCACGCACACGCGCAGCCCCGATTCGGACAGGCGCAGCGCCGTGCTGAGCCCGAGCACTGTGGTCAATCACCGCAAGTTAAAGGGAGAACCCACCGCCAGCCCCGATCACGACGACGTCGTACGGCGCGAGTTTCTCTCCCATGGTGTCTGTCGGTGAGTGGAAGGCGAAGAAGTGGAAGAAGCAAGCGATCCGCACATCACGAAGCACCGTGCCCACAGAAGTAGGTCGTGTGGGGTGTGGGGGTCCAGGCCCGGCCGCAGATCTCGCACACCCACACCCCGGCGAATCCCGGCGCAAGCCGGCAGCTGATCCACCAGACACCGGCGACATGTGCGGGGCAGCTGGGCTTGGCGGCCACCGGCGACCTTTTCATTCGTCGCGGTCCTCTGCGCTGGACGCAGTTGGACGCGCTGATAACGCCTCCTCGGGCTCGTGCGTCGAGGCGCGGAGCATGCGGGGCATGTGTGCGGCGCTGCTTGCGCGGTGGGCATGTGCGATTCGCTGCATCGACATCGTATCTACTGCCTCGTTCTTCCGGCTCTGCCGGCTGCTGGCTGCCCGCGCTTCCCCTCTCTGCTGGCTCTCTTGTCTGCTCGCTGCCGCTCGCTGGCCCTACTGGCCGCGCCCGATCTGCTGCGACCCGCCCTGCCGCGCCTTGTCCGCCTTCTGCCTGAGCTCGGCCGCGAGCGCGGCCACACGGCCCTGGAGCGCCTTGAGCTGCCCTGCGTCGCCCTCGAGCGCGACGACGGGCTGCGTGTTTGCAACACCCTTCCCGGCCCAGTCGCCGACGTCGTCCGCGAGCCGCTGCACGCTGTCTGCGGCGCTGGAGAGCGCCTTGGCGTCCCCGCCCAGCGGCACCGCGTACACGTTGCGCGCGTGCGAGTTGTACGCCCCCGTGCGCACGCTCACGCACGGCGGGCACTGGCAGTTGGCGGGATTCAGGTGCATCGCGAGCACGGGGCGCGACGTCGGCGACACGCGCTCCGTCACGTAGTCGATTGCGCTGGGGTTAGCTCTGACTTGCGAGCGCAGCGAGCATATGCCCATGTTAGAGAGCAAGAGGAACAAGACGGCTAGGACGGCAGTGATACTGTGGAACGGAGCGCAGGCAGAGACTCACCCAAGCGTTAGGAAGGCCGCCGTGTACGCCATCAGCAGGCCCGTCGCCTTGTTCGCCTTGGCGAGGCCCTGCAGCGACTTGGGGATCTGGTTCTGGCTCGAGCTCATGGTGCGTCGTGTCGGGCCGGCCATGCAAATGCACTGCCAGGCTTATATTCGCCGCGCGTTCCCATGCACCGCAGAGACTGGGGGAGAAAAGCATGCACGTTCACGTCATCCGTGTGCTTCACCGACCTTCCCTCGGTCACGACCGACCGCGTCACCAGTCACCACAGCTTGCAGCAGCCACGTTGGGAATCTGTATCCATCTACTATAGGGGCAAAAGTACAAACAATCAGTCGCGCTACTCTATCTACTTCTTCGGTGCACCCTCGGCGGCGAGCTTGACGGCCTCGGCCGCCGCGTCGTCGAGGTTGTCGTTGGCGAAGATCTTGAGCCCAGACTCCTTGATCAGCTTCTTGGCCTCGGCCTCGCGCGTGCCCTGCAGGCGCACAACGACGGGGATCGTCAGGTCGAGCTCGGTCGTCGCCTTGATGATACCCTCAGCGATGACGTCGCAGCGCATGATACCGCCGAAGATGTTCACGAAGATCGACTTGACCTGGGGCGCCGACAGGATGAGCTTGAACGCCTCCTTGACGGCCTCAGCGGTCGCGCCACCACCGACGTCGAGGAAGTTGGCGGGCTGGCCACCGTGCAGGTTCAGGACGTCCATCGTGGCCATCGCGAGACCGGCACCGTTGACGAGACATCCGATGTCACCGTCAAGCTTGATGAAGTTGAGGCCGAACTCGGCAGCCTTGACCTCATCGGGGTCCTCCTGCGACTTGTCGCGAAGCTCGAACACGTCCTTCTGGCGGAAGTCGGCGTTGTCGTCAAAGCCAAACTTGGCGTCCATGCACAGCACCTTTCCATCGGGGAACTCGCCGAGAGGGTTGATCTCGATCTGCGTGGCGTCCTTCTCCTTGAAGATCGTGTACAGGCGCTGGAAGACGTCGGCCGCGTTCTCGCGAGCGGCGGGCGCAAAGCCGAGCTGCTCGGCGAGCTTGACGGCGGCGGCCTTGTCGATGCCGTTCTCAAAGTCGAGGTTGGTCGTGATGATCGCATCCGGGGTCTCGTGGGCGACGTCCTCAATGTTCATGCCTCCCTGGTTCGAGGCGACGATGACGGGGCAGCCGCGGGCACGGTCCGAGAGGACGGCGGCGTAGTACTCCTTGGCCTTCGGCGTGCGCTCGGCGATCATGACCGAGTTGCAGATGCGGCCAGCGGCGCCGGTCTGCTTCGTGATGAGCTTGTGGCCGATCATCTTGTCGGCGAGCTCCTTGGCCTGCTCGGCACTGCCGTCAGCACTGCTGCCATGGTGGGGGAGTGGGCGCTTAGTGTCCAATGAACGCGTCCACCGCGTCGGAATGTCTGGACAGCCAGCCAGCCACCGCCGTCATTGACGCGGCGACCCCCGCTCGGTACTCACGAGTCGGCCATGTGGACACCGCCCTGGAAGCCAGAGTCGAAGTGTCCCTTTCCGCGTCCTCCGGCGAGGACCTGCGCCTTGACGACGACATTCTTGCCGTCCTTCTCAAACTTGTTCGTGAGGTCGTAGGCCTCGTCGGGCGTGCGCGCGGGCTTGCCAAGAGGGGTGGGGATTCCGTACTGTTGACGTCAGTGCCGTCCAATCAACTAGCCGAGGTGACATCCCCCCAGCCAACACATGTCGCCAGCACATGTCGGCTAAGTCTGCCCCCATTCCGGCCGTCCAGGCCATCATCCATGCCACGGGCGTCGACTCACGTCGTTGAGGAGCTGGTACGACTGGTACTCGTGGATCGAGAGGTTGCGGCGCTGCTGCTGGGTGGCGCGCTAACAGGGTCAGCGATAACGATAACGGTGTGATGGGTGAGCGCGCATATTGTGCCGTCGGCATCCCCAGGTTTCCCCGGATCGCTGTGCGGCCTTGGTACGGGCGCCCTGAGGCATGTAAACTCACGAGGAAGGTCTGGCGGGCGGGACGGAGGGAGCGGAGCATGATGGATGGCGAGGAGGGGGGTATAGAGGTGGATGCAAAGGATGAGGAGGACAGAAGATGGCAGAAGGGGATGCCTGGTGCAGGCAGATTTGAGCGTGTGCGGATGGGGCAGCGAACGCGGCACGGCGGCACTGGCGGCAACCACGCACCCACCCAGGACGGCCCAGGACGGCGACCGCGCGGCAAACGGAGAACCGGCCACCACGCGCGCGCCTGGGCTGTCACCGTAGCCCACCGTGCCCGGCACGCGGGACCAAATCGCCTAGCATTTAATCCCGAACCTCGCCCGGCGCTGCAGGCCCCGGCGTTCCGCTCAGCGCGCTCCCCCACCTCGAGTCCTATAAGCGGCCGCCAGCCTGTGGGGTGTCACCCGGGCCGACGTTACGAGCGGACACACCCTCCGACGTCACGTGAAGCTGCAGCCACGCGAGACGCACGAGCCTTTCTCTCGCACGTGCACCGCGCACTCACGTGACTGACGCGCGCACCTGTGCGATCCAGAGACGCGATTGCGCTTGGACGTCCCTTGGCACTCAATTAGTGCCCGATCAGTCCGAACCTACTTTTGTCCACCGACTCTGTCACTCCTTCTCTCCTTGCTCATCGTCTCTTGACAAGCCGGGTCGCCATGCCCGACACCCCGCCCTCCTCGGCTCCCTCATTGCCCGAGATCCGCACCCCGTCCCCCCGCCGCCCGAGCCTCGCCGGTCGCGCCCACGTCCCGCCGCCCATCTTCATCCGCAAGGCGACAGAGCCCATCGTCAAGAAGCCCGATGCCGGCGACACCGAGGACGCAGAGGCCAGCGACGGCGTCCCCGAGCTGACAGAGGTGCTGCGGTCGCCCAGCAGAGCCTTCATGCTCAACGTCGACGGCGAGGGCTCGCCGGGCCGGCCATTGAGCCCGGCCTGGCCCAGCATGGAGGTGCCGACGCCCGACTCGCCGTACGCTTCACCACGCGACCGCCCGCTCAGCTGGCGCAACTCGATGGAGCGGCCCCAGAGCTGGCGCAACTCGCTCGAGGTGCCAGGGGCTTCGTTTGATCAGCGCACCAGCAGCCACCACTCGCGCAACCTGAGCGCCTACTACCCGCACCCCGGCATGCCCGCGCGGCCGTCCAGCCCCACGCCGGAGGCCGGCGACAGCATCATCCCCGACGAGAGCGTACACTACGGCTCTGCCGCCGATCACCGTCCTGGCGACGAGCCCATTCCGCGGGGCAAGCGACGAGGTCACCACGTACGTGTTTGTGTATGTTCCTGGCTAACCGCAGCACCGGCACTCCCTGTCACACAACTTCTTCAGCTTCCTGGACCCGACACAGACAAACCCCGCTCCGGAGCCGGCAGAGTCCAAGCCACGGCCCATGTCGATGACCTTCAACACGACGCCCACAACACTCGCGCCGGTGCCGAAGAAGAAGCGGGACCCGCACGACCAGCTGCTGCTGAGCTTCGCCGTCGTCGAGGCTGTGCTCGGCGCTGGCATCTGGATCGAGGGCCAGATCAGCGGCTGGCGCGCACTCAGCGCTATGGGCTACCTCGTCGTCTTCGACGCCCTGGGCGTCGCGATCAACATGTTCACGCGCGCCGAGAGCACAGAGTGGAACAGCCTCCGGCGGCCGTATGGGTGGGTCCATTGTTGTGCATCGCTGACCGCAGTTCGTCCCGCTTCACGTCGCTGCTCTGCTTTAGCCAGAGCGTGTTCCTCGTCTTCTCCGCCACATACATCGCAAAGGAGTCGCTGGAGCAGGCGGTGCTCGGCGGCCATGACCACGGCCACTCGCACGGTGGCGGCGGTGGCTCCGCGCGCGACTACCCCTACCTCTTCCTCTTCTTCGCGTCGCTGGCGAGCCTGTTCTCTGGCGTCGCGCTGCGCAACCACTCAAAGCTGGCCGACGCGACGGGTCCGCTCTACCTCCCGGCGTGGTACCTCTCGATCCCATTTGTCGAGGCAAACGAGTTCCTCTGCAACCCGTACACCCTCGCCGTGGCGGGCACCGCCGCCGTTCTGCTCCTGGGCGGCCTCGTGACACCTCTGTGAGTTAGCATTGATGGCTTAGCTGACCGCAGCTCCGCCCTCCCCCACCTCGACTCGGCAGCGAGCCTGATTCTGACCGTTCTCACTGCGTCACTAGCGTACCCGCCGACCGTCGCATACGCGCACGTGCTGCTGCAGACTGCGCCGCCGAGCTCCTCGCTGCAGATGAAGGCCCTGCGCAGTGCATTGCAGGACGTCGCGGCCGACAAGCGGGTGCTCGGTCTCGGCACGCTGCGTGTCTGGGCCATCAACGCCGGCAAAACCGAACGCGAGACGCCCTTCGTCCCCTCGGCCCCGCCGAGCCGGCGGGCATCGATCAGCACGGCGTCGCCGTCGACGGCGGCGTTCACCGACATTAAGACGGAGCTGGACGATGCGGCGGTGGCCCAGCACGTGCCGCTGGTCGTCACGCTGGTGGTGCACGTCCACCCTGAGAGCTCGGACCGGGACATTTACGACGTGACCCGGCTTGCGTGGAACGACATCAACGGCGCGGTGAACGGCAGCCGGGACAGCGAGGTGACGATCGACGTGCGCCGGGGGTGGGACGAGTAGCATTGTAATTGAGTAGCATTCATTCATGCATCCGGAGCATTGTTCATTCTTCATTCCGTTGAGATAAGGCGCTGTTAGTGGGTGCGGGACCAAATCGGGGGCTTGATCACGGGAACGCATGGTCAGCATCGTCTCGTCCACCTTCCGTCCTCCTTCCCGTCGACGCCAGCATCGTCTCTCCTCCTTGCGCATCGGATCCCCCTTATAAACGTCCTGCATACCCGTCTTTGCCGGTCTGACACACAAATATGGTGAGTGCGAGCCCGAGCTCGGGATCCGCCGAGGTCTTGTGAGCGGCGGCGGCGGCGGCGGCGGCGGCGGCGGCGGCGGCGACACGGCTGTGGCCGCCGTGGTCCTCGTGGTCACGCCGCCGACCCGTTCCTGTGTACCGTGCTGACCGCGCAGTCTACCGCCGCCAAGCGCCGTCTCATTCGCGACTTCAAGCGCCTCGCCACCGAGGCGCCCGAGGGCATCTCGGGCTCGCCGTGCCACGACAACATCATGGTGTGGAACGCCGTCATCTTTGGACCTCGTGAGGACCTTGCCTGCTTGGGACGTGCTGACCGCAGCCGACACGCCGTTCGAGGACGGCTCGTTCCGTCTGACGCTCACTTTCACCGACTCATACCCGAACAAGCCGCCGACGGTGCGGTTCGTGTCGCGCATGTTCCACCCGAACATCTACAACAACGGAGAGCTGTGCCTGGACATTCTGCAGAACCGGTGGTCGCCGACGTACGACGTGGCGGCGATCCTGACGAGTGTGCAGTCGCTGCTGAACGACCCGAACCCGTCGAGCCCGGCGAACGTGGAGGCGGCGACGCTGTTCAAGGACAACAAGCAGGAGTACGAGCGGCGCGTCAAGGTCACGGTCGAGCAGAGCTGGGTCGACGACGAGGAGCTGGCCGCGCAGGACGACGCGTGATTGATACCCTGTACCTGTACCACTACTGTTGCATCGAGATTCTGTACAATTTCACATTACTTGGAGCGCGGGAAGGTGAGGCCGACGGCGCCGCCGCAGAAGATAGTGATGGCGGTGTAGATGAGGACGGCGCCAAAGTTTGTGTTGCCGTAGGCGCCGGCGGCGCCGCGGAACGCCTGAGTCTGCAGGAGCTTACTGGAGATGGGGCCCGAGGTAAGGTTGCCGACGCCGCGGAGGACTGCGAACATGCTGAAGATGAGGGAGATCCAGCTCGGGCGGTCCTTGCAGATGCGTGTGATCATCTTGCCCCAGAGGGAGACGAAGCTGAGGGCGGAGAAGCCCCAGAAGATGGAGAAGAGGATGAGGAGGGACGAGCTGGTGCCGAAGCCCCAGAGGGTGAGGACGATGACGCTCGCGACGAGGCAGTTGACGGCGATGGTGGAGCGCGCGGACGCACGGTCCGACACCCACCCGACGAGCAGGTTGCCGGGGACGCTTGCGGCGTTCATGATGGACACGAGCGCGGTGCCGTCGGGGTGCGCGCCGACGTTGTCGGCAAAGGTCGGGATCCACAGTGTCGGGTTGAAGTTGCCCATGCTGGTCAGGAGGAGGACGAAGAAGCCGCACCAGAAGGCCCAGGTGCGCGTGATGCCGAGGTCGACGCTGTTCCACTTGCCGCGGAGGCCGCCGGTGTGCCTGCCGGAGTGGCCGTCGTGGAGGCGTCCGCTGGGGCGGCCGGGGCGGAGGCCGCGGAGCTTGTCGCGGAGGCGGCCCGAGCGAGGCGGGAGGGGCACGCGGCGCTTGATGAAGAGCATGGCGACGAGGTTGCCTGCGCCGAACGCGATGCCGAGCGCGACCATGGTCGCCTTGTACCCTACGCCGTTGAGCAGCGCCGAGATGACAATCGGCAGCACCGTGCCGCCGACGCCCGTGCCCGAGAACAGGATGCCGTTGGCCAGCCCGCGGCGCTGGTGGAACCACTCGTACAGCAGCGTCGCGCACGGCAGGTACAGCGCGCCCGCGAACGGGTACAGGATGCCGAACGTCAGCAGCAAGTGCGACGCCTGCGTCACAAACGCGCTCGCGATCAGCGCCGCCGTCGACACGGCCAGCCCGATGATCTGGAACTGGCGCGAGTAGTGCGGGAACGCCGCGAACAGCCTGGCGTCAGTGAAGCGCTCGTTGCTGTGTGCGATGTATACTCACGGACCCAGCGCCGCAGTGGACATGTACATGAGCGCGGTCTGCAGCGTCGCCGCGAGCGTGAGCGTGCTCTCGTCGTGCGGGAACATGCGCGTCTGCCAGTACTGGTGGAACACGCCGACGGTGAAGGGGAGGCCCCACACGGTGGTCTCGATGAATGTCGCGGCGGCGAGGAAGATCCACGCGCGCTTGCCCCCGTCGACGGGCGGCAGCGCCGTCGTCGCCGTGTCGTCGTCGAGCTCGGCGATCCCGACCTCCTCCTCGCTCGGCCGCCGCGAGTGCGAGTGCAGCGACGGCGCCCGCGACGCCCCCGCAGACGGCGCAGGCGACGGGTACTCGTAGTTGGCCTTGGGCGTCGTTGTCACCGCCGACGGCGGGCGCGACGGGAAGTCGTAGCTCGTCCGCCGCGAGTGGTCCGGCGAGTTGTTCAGCGAGCGCGCAGGCGTCGGCGGGATCGACGGCCCCGGCGTCGGGTCCCCTGCCCCGCGCACGCCCTTGTCGAGCGTCGCGAGCTCGATAGTAGACATGCGTACGTCGTGCCTGGACTGAATGGGCGGATCAGGCGCAAATTGGGTAGATCAGGTGGCGATTCTGGTGGAGAAGGGCGCTCGCGTTCGAGGTCGGCCGTGAAATAGCTGATCGGGCTGGGAGGTGAGTGTGTGCTGACTGTGTATGACGGGTCGTGAACGTGAGTGATGTGGAGTCGGTTACAGTGTGCATGCCGTCGCGAGCTCGAGAGCTTGCCGCCCGCCGTCGCCGGCGTCTGGCGAGTGGCCCGCCCCGCCCTGCTCGAAATATTCTCGACTCAAGATTTCGCTCGCTCGCTCGCTCGCTTGCTCCACCGGACAATTCGGGCCAATCGCATGCCGCACCCGCATCACATGGTCCACGCGGCGCGCCTTGTTACCGAAGTTTCTGCGAGCCCCCTGGTCGTTTCCTGGTCGTCTCCTGCGCGCTCCCTGGTCGCATCCTGCGGCTCGCATCTTGCCATTCGCCCGGGGAAGCTCCGGATTTACATTCCCCTCGCGACTCGCACTCCCTGCTCCTCCCTGCTCCCTGCACTTCCGCGATGGGCTTGGCAGGCGCCCGCCGTCGCTCACAGGTGGCGCGGGTGACAACTATGATCCGGCCCAATGGATCTCTGCAGCCGCACGGCTGGGATGCGCGGCGGACGAACTGGCTGACGTAGGGCGCGCTGGTCAGGAGGCGAGCGTTCCATTCGGAGATGAGCGAGGACACATTCGGACACACAACAGCACACTCTGGTAGTCACATCCGCGACGGTGCCACCCGTGCCTTCATATGCGCTCAGGGCTGTTCTTACCTGTGGTTCTCTGCAGAGCGGCGGCGGCGGATGTACGAGGAGTCCAGACACCCGCGAGAGCTCACAATACATGCGCCGCGCGAGCAAAATCTTCGACGAAAGCTTGAACAATTCACGTGATCTCGTCAGCCGTGGATGACGTCAGGCAAGATGGCCGAGTGGTTTTAAGGCGATCGCTTGCTATTGCATAGAGAGCGGTTGGGTTCTCCCGCGTGAGTTCGAATCTCACTCTTGTCGAACGTTTTTCTTTCTTGCTTCGCGATCCATTCATAGCTCTACCAAGCTCAGTTACCCTTGGGACCGCGGCCCTTCTTCTGCTTGAACTCCTCGATCCACCGCCCGAGGTCGGCGAGCAGCCCGCGGTGGACCGTCTGCATGAAGTCGGGCTCGTCGGACAGGTTGTAGTACGCGAAGCTGTCCCATGCGTGACCCCCTTTCGGGATCAGGTAGTACGGGTTGTCCGGCGTCGACGGCTGCGGCGCCTTGATGGAGGGGTACCACGGGTCGTACTCACCCGCGACCCACGCGATGCGCGGCGCGGTGAAGTTGATCCCGCCAAACTCGTCGATGACCGAGCGGCCGGGCAGCGTGTCCGGCAAGCGGTTCTTCTTCCCGGGCGGGTACCAGTGCCGACAGAGGTCGTACCACCCCTGCGGAGTGAGGTACTTGCTGGCGATGCGGGGCAGGCCGCTGCCCGCGGGTGGGCCGCTCATCGTCGGGCCGTACTCTCTACAGTTTTCTGTCGTCAGCGCCTTCCTCGCAGCTCGACTCACGGTACTCCCAGGAGCGGGTAATGCCTTGCTTCGGAGGCACCTCCAGGTCCGGCGCAACGCTCAGGCTGAACACGTCCCCGAAGGCATCGAGGCACGCCTGGCCCATCGTGCCATTCGGGCAGAGCCCGTCAAAGGACATCGTGTCCTTGAACGTGACGATGGCGCCGGTGTAGGACACGCCGCCGATCGTGACGTTGTCGTTGCGCTTCTGCATCCGCCTGCAGATGGTGTCGTCCCATGTGTCAACGGGCGAATTCCACGAGCGGCTCTGCCAGGCCGTCGCGATGTCGGCCCCAAGCGCTGCGAAGCGCCACGTCGGCACGTCCTGGAGGCCGAACAGCGCCTTGAGCTCGGCGGTGGCCTGCGTGTCGTTCCGGTCCAGGATCGCATCGATGGCAGTCCACGCCTCCTCCAGCGGCTTGATGCACGCCGGGTCCGCCCACTTGCTCGCCGCGGTGACGTACAGCTGCCCGTCGCGCTCGGTCGTGTGGGCGATCGTCGCGGACGATGCGATCGACCCCCACACTAGGTCGGGGTACTTGCCGCGCATCCACGCGACGAGCGCGCCCGGGTACGACCACGAGTACAGAAACCACGGTGTTTTGTGGTACTTGACGCTGGCGGGATTGGTGACGTTCTGCCTGTTTGCCTTGGGCAGCTTGAAGTTGCGGATGAAGTTGGCCGTGTCCTCGAGCGCCTCGGCCATGCTCAGGAAGCGCAGGTTGTCCGTCGACAGGTCCGGCACCGGGTACGACAGCCCGTAGTACCTGTGTTCGAGCCAGACGACGAGCGCGCCCGTCTCATTGGCGATGTGGTACTCGAACCCGCCCTGGTGCACGCTCCCGCTGCCGTCAGCGCCGCCGGTCATGCACGCACGCACTTCCCAATGTCCATCCGCTCCCCGTGCACTCGCAGCAGCACGGGCCCGCCCGGGCGGTACAGCTCGGACGACACCGCGTAGCGCTGGCAGAACGTGCCGCCCACGTCTTCGAAGTGCGAGATCTTCTGGTCGAAGCAGAACGGGCCGAACTCGTTGACGTTCAGCCCCGCGCTGAGGTTGAGCGCGCGCGGCTCGAGCGCCGGCTGCGCGGGGTAGCGCAGCCCGCCCATGGCCGCAGCGCAGCTGGCAAAGAGCCACACGCTGGTCAAAATCATGGCAGATGGTGATCAGGCACAGGCACAACGCCTGCTTTTTATACCTGCTGATAAGCACCTCGCGAACAAATGACCGAGCTGTTGCGGATGTGCACACCAGAGACATCGCGGGAACAGCGGGGCTGTGCAGCGGAATCGCTAGCCTGCAGTTGGCACGGTGCGATGTGTTACAATGGCGCCGGAGATAGCTCTCGTGCCGCCATCGAGTGCCCAGATGTGCTCACATGCGGCACACTCGCCGATCACACCACGGTTGCTTATCACAGGTAACTCCGGCGGGAAGTCAATGCGACGACGGAGGCGACCAACAGCATTCGCCGCAGACCACGCACTGCCACGTCCCGTACAGTATCCGCGGCAGCTGTCAGGGCCTGATCTCAAGGCGACGACTCGACTTCCTAGGCCATTAGGCCTAAGGGCTAACCGACGATGTGAGTACGACGGGACAGAGGGTTCTTGACTGTGTAGGACTTGCACTTGTCTCTCAGCTGCAGAATCGGCCAATTCGTGAGCGGAGGCAGCGAAGCGATGGCTTTCATCCCGCCGGCTGGTTTCGTTACATTCTTACAAGACGTTTCCGCAAAGCTGCATGGTGCTATAATATGATGAGATGCATGGGAGCGAAGCACACCACGGTGCTTGTCTTACCCTCTTCAGGCGTAACTACTGCTCGTAGGCGGCGGTGGACCCAAGCTGTCAATCACATCGGCGAGGGTGAGCTTAGCGTTCGCCGCGCGGAGGGCCTCTGCTGAACCGTCCTTGTAGAGGATTTCAGCACCACTGCGGAGCTGCTGCTGGATGTATTCCCGGTACGACATGCAATCGAGGTCGTCGCACGTAAATCCCTGCCGCTCGACTGCAGGGCAGAAATAGCTAAAGCAATTAGCCGCCGCGGCGGAGGCAGAGAGGGCGGCGATGGCGAAGGTGGTGGTGAACTTCATTTCCCGTGAGCTTCAAGCAAGAATGCGTGCGGGGTGTCGGTATCGGGTGCGGTAGCTTTCGAGAAGTCTCTGAGAAGTCTTCCTTATATCCGATCCCGATGATGTGTCTGCAATGCTCAGAACAGCTTGTCCTGCCTCTGCCGCAACGTGTATCGCCCCATCGACGAATGCCATCGCGACCCAGAGTGCCCATACATTCGGCCACTTGCTGTCCTCGTTCACTTACATGGAGACACCCTAGACATGTCAAATGCGGTGTTGGCGACCAGCAACTAGCGTTTCAGCCTCATACGCAACAAGCGGGGTGGGCGGCCATGCTGAAACGATTGCTTGGCGATAATGATAACGATAACGAAATTGAACACCGCACTGCGCAGTCGAGAGCCATGGCCGTTGAATGCATGGGTACAGTTCTCGTGAGCGATTGGACCGTGGCGAAAACGTGATGTTGCCATCGGTGCGGTGCGGTAAGCCGTAAAGATCATATCTAGATAACGTACTCGGTCCGAGACGTCCGGATCGGGCACTGCCCAGGGTGCACCGCCCGTGGCTGATATGGGATACGGGTTGGGCGCGTCTCATGCCGTGTTTCCAACTCCGCGTGGACCGCAAATCCGTCGCTTCACGCGATCCCGCGGCGACTGGGCATATTAGTAGCTCTCCGGGCCCAGTACCTCATGCCCATGCACCACGATATGTGATGACACTTGATACTGTGTACCCGCCTCACATGACGCGGCGTCATGGAGGCACCCGCTTCTCAACCGATATCACATGTTTCACCTATGGCGAGTCGTTCAAGCAGTACATGGTCAAGCCCCAGTAGGCCATTCCGGTCGTATTCGCCTACCAAGCAGCTGAGGGGATGATCTCACAGAGACTTATCCTTGCAGTGGTCTACCGAGGTTTAGTCCAGGCCTAAGCGGTGCTTTGGATCCCAATCAGGCACTCTGATCGATTCTCGTCATTGCGGTCTGCCAAGGGCTCGGCTACGCCTTGCAGCAATGCTGCTTGGTAGTTCAAGTCGCTCCAAAGGCCATGCCCGTCGTTCATGCGGGTGGTCGATGAGCTGTGGCGCTACCTCAGAGCACGTTTAGATGGCCTACAATGATATAAAAGCTCTTATCTGAGCATGATTGCTCGACACCTCCTATCACAATCTACGCCAACATGAAGCTCATTACAGCACTCGCCCTCGCCTTCGCCTCAATCGCGGCCGCCCACCCTACCTCGGATGCTGGTCCATCCTGTGGGGTCGATGTCGAACTCGCTACTAGGCTCGGTGCCCAGGGTATCTTAAACTCCAACTCGGCGGGGGAGGACTGCCCCAAGTTCCTCGGCAGGATTATCGATCAGCTTTACAGTAAGGCCGAGGTGAACCCCGACCGTCAGGATGAGCTCTACGGTCTCGCCGGCTGGGCCGAGGCTCTGAGGGGCTAGTTGTGAACGCCAGTAGGAGGTCGGAAGAGAATAGTACCCGCGTGAATGCCACAAGGACATTGACTTGTGTCTTCCCTGCCTGATACCGTGCAAGCGGTGATACGCATGGCGCTATGAATGCATTCTGTGTACAAGTCTGGAGTTGTTGCAAGTTTAGATGTCGGGCCCCCCGGTCCAGTCGGGGTTGGCTTCAGCGAATTGCCGGACCGCCCACCCAGCCTCCGAGTCACCGAGCTCGTACACGAGATCCCAGAGGTACTCAGTGCAAGCCTTGTCAGCGGGCTTCTTGCAGTCCTTGCCGGCGCTCGTTACCAAGGCACACTCATGGGTGTTGATTGGAAGGCAGTGGACAGCGAATGCAGAGCCGCACAGTGCTCCGAGCGCGATGACGTTGGCGAGCTTCATGGTGTAGGCGAGATGTTTTTGGTGGTGGTAGGCTGGGAAGGCAAGGTACGTGTCTGCGTGCAGGTGAAGTCGAAGTTCGGAATCGTCGCTGGGCGGGAAGAGTGAAGCGGGGACGGGGTGGATGTTGCATGTTGAGGTGGACCGCGCAGGACGTTATATGCATTCTCTGGCAGCTGTCTTCGACAACACGTCCTTGAATGCCGGCCGCACCGCAATCCGTAGTGCGCACGACTGTGGCATGGGCAGACGCAGGGACTGAAGTGGTGGCGATGATTGCTCGAGTCGAGGCAGGGGAGTTCTTCGGATGGGACGAGCAGTCTTCAGCGGAGACCTGCTTTCGCACGCATCCTGGTACAGCCTGTGGGTCACTTTAACGTCTATCCAAAGAGAGTGGAAGCGGTGATGGCTCGGCTCGAGCCAGTGGTTTGTTGGCTGGCGAATGGGAGGAGATGCGGCGAGTCTGGTGCCAGCGATAGCCTCGACGGCTGCTCACACTCGGGAACCAGCTTGGGAATGACAGGACCCTATGCTGGCTCCAATACTGGTTGAGACGCTGCAAGAGCACCAAACACCAGTCACATGGACCAGGGCCTGCGGACTGCGGTGCAGGCATTGATTCCCATTGTGTAATCATCCTGTGCTCCGCGGCCAGGAGACCGCGACCTCGTTTCACATTTTGCGGAACTCCGACGGTCACGTGCCTCAATGCCCTCCCTCATCAAACGAAGCGATGCTCGTCCATGGCCTGTGGAGAAGCAAATGCGGTGCACGTTACTGCGAGGACCCCGGTGGTAAGTGGATGCAGTACATGATGCAGCAGTGACGACATCGGGTGCTACCGCCAGCGTGCTCCATGGAGGCAGTATCCTGCAATGCTGTGACGCTGTTAAAAGTACTTAAGCAGCCGATGATACAGTATGACTTGACCCGATAGTCGCCTCTTCAAAACGACACTTGCATTTCGAGCCCTCAACAATCCCCGTCTCTAGAGCCTGAAATGAAGATCGCCGGCACCCTAGCTCTCGCCTTTGCTGTCTCGGTGGCCGCCGAGACCTGCATCTCATACGACGACCCGGCTTGCGCCGGCGTTACGTCGGTGGGCCGTTCCTGCGACCTTGTGGAGGGCTGGTCCAGTTGCGGCGATTACGTCTGGGACCTGTATCGTCAACTTCAAGACGTCAGTCAGGTCGCCGACATCAGCGCCAAAGACCGCCAACTTCATGCCGCGAGGGATACCCTGGAGTATATCCGAAACAACTACTGGTAGACTCCACTGGTTTTAAGTGGTGTTCGGAAGCACCGATTGCCTGCTGTAGACTCTTGTTGCATGAACGAACTCCGACTGTACGCCGGGCCAGAGGCTCCAGCTCCTAAACGGCGGTCAAATCATATATCTACTTGACACTCATGACTATCGCGCAACGCAATTACAGAATCCATATGTCTGGTACTTGTCAAGCTACTATTCAGTAGATGTCAGGCCAGAAGCCGGGGTTGGGGTTCCATGACAGATATTCGTCGATTTCCCGGGCGGTCCGAACCTTGCGGCCCGCCACTTCACGGGCGGCGTCTGAGCCGTCGGCGTAGAGTATTCCAGCGCCGTCATAGAGCTGCCGGCGGATGTAGGGGACGTATTCGGCGCAGTTGGCCTTGCCGTTGTCGAGTCTGCAGTTCAATCCTTCGGTCTCGACGGAAGTGCAAAGACCGTCCTTGAAGCAGAGGCTCGCCGCGGAGGCAGAAGCAGCAAGGGCGGCGAGGGCAACGGTCGTGGCGAGCTTCATGGTTTGGAAGTTGAGTTGTAGCAGAAGAGAGTCTGTGTTACAAAAGCATGAGACTTTAGCCCCGCGAAGAGACCGCACTCCCTGCCCTCACGACAGACTGCCCCCCGCGAGAGTTGACGTGTGGTGGACACACCGTCCTGGCGTCCGACAGCTGCTCGAGACAGGCTTACGGTTGAGACAAACTGAAGAAGCTGTGGTGTTGCAGTGGACTGCATCCAAATGACTTGATGGTGGGAAGAGCGATAAATCCGCCCGATTGCAAGGTACCGAGGGAAGAGCGCAATGCCTCTCGCCTCTTGTAACCTGGAAGGGAACTGTCCTGTGAAGCGGTGCTTCAGTCGCTTTTAGGGAACGCCTGAAGATTTTATGTAACACCTTGTCATGATGCTGCGCCCTACATGACTGTCTCGGATGTGTATGCACGGTCGCTCGTCAAGGTCCAGGCCTGCGGATCAGTAGATCGTCATTGAAGCCACAGACCGCTGCACCCACACGTGACACGGCCTGAGAAGGTTCGAATCCTGGCAGCTGACCATCGACTTTTGGACCAGAAGGAACAGAAGTAGGAGAATGGGTGCTGCTGCGTGTCCCGTGTGCGTTTCGGCCGCTTCGGTATCGGCTCGCGAGGGTTCGCCCTGAGATCGGCCCCTGGCGGGACCAGGGAGCTGCGCCGTCTCCTGACCACATCTCTTCTCGTCTCTGCATCTTGTCCTTTGCATCGTCAACTGCCGCTCAATTCTCATGCGAAACAGGTCCTGACGTCCTGGCCGTGAGAATTGCGCCAGCCGGCACGCGCGCCCGCATGCTTCACCTGTGCCAACTTTGTTCGCCTCGCACCAAACTCTGACGCTTCCTGCCCAGCATGACGTCGGCCCAGCATCGTGCTCGTCGTGCGCACGCCCAGCCCAAGCGCTCATGGCCTTAACAAGCTTACGGCTCGGACGGCTCACGCACCAGTCCGCACACGATTACGAGAGCCTGCGGCGGACGTCGAGTCGCTCCCAGTTCCTGAAATCGTGATGTTGGCTGACGCGGTTGGACGTTTCCAGTGCGAAGAGCATGACATGCTTTTTCTGCGCCTGTTTGCGTCGCCCGCTTTGCCCTTTGCTGGCCCGCTGTCCTTCGCGCTTGAAATGCCGCGCGGCCTGGCACTAGCGCCGTGCACCTGGCGACCAGATCAGCAGGCGCCGCCAGTCACGCCGCCGTGGCCCATTGTGGGACCGGCTACCAGGCTCGTGCTGTGCATGCCGATGGCAACGGCACAGGCAACAGAGGAGGAACGGCGCTAGTGGCTCGGTCCTGACTCCTGACCCAGTGTCCCGAAGAGTTTCGCACGAACCGAAGGACGGATCGCAGCAGCATGCCATTCGCCTCTCGTAATCCTGCGACACCAAACCTCGCAGCCGCTCCTCGAGATCCGCGCCATGCGTCTCGGCCCAGGAGGCCTCTTTTGGCTGGGGGGCCTTTCAAGACAAGGGCACACGGAGCGCTGACCTCGCGATCGCCGATTGCTGCTGCTGCTGCTGTTGTTTTTGTTGTTGCCTATCACTCAGCGACTCTGGAACCCCAGCGACCACGGCGTCACCTCTCACCGGTCACACGTTTCACCTAACAGGGCAGCACTTACACGTTCGCCTCCTCCCCACCTGGCATCTGGCATGTTGCGCGCGGGCTCGGCCAGCCACGAGAAGCACCCCCGCCACCGGCACGACGACGGCATGGGCGCGGCGCGGCGGCGCGGCCTGTCTGCGATGAGCGTGCGCACGCGCTACCGGGTCGCGTATGCGATCCTGACGGCGTGCATCATCTACCTGTTCGTGGTCGGGGTGGAGCGGCGGCTGGCGCCGGACGTGCCGCCGTTCGAGTCGTTCGGGGGCGAGATCTTCCCGGCCACGGAGCGCGGCGGGTCGCCGGCGGCGCGCGCGGCGCACCAGGCCGAGCAGGCCGTGCTCGGCGGCGCGCCGGCGCGCGTGCCCGTCCCCGTCCCCGACGGCGGCGGGCACAAGGTCAAGGACGGGTTCCTGCGCGTGGACCCGGACGCGCGCGTGCACCCGATCCACCAGCTGATCCGCGACGCGCGCCGCAAGTGGGACGCGAAGCGCGCCAAGCAGAGCCGCACGCTGCGCGAAGCCGTCGACGAGTACCACAGCCGCTACTACCAGCACCCGCCAAAGGGATTCGACAAGTGGTGGCGATACGTTGTGTGAGTGGCCACTGGGGCTGGCGCTGACCGCAGGGAGCACGATGTGCAGCTGCCGGACGAGTACAACCAGATCCACAACGACCTGTACCCGTTCCGTGCGGTTGCGCCGCGGGACGTGCGGACGCTGATCGAGCGCGCGGCGACGGAGGCGGACACGTTCGAGGTCGCCGTGCGCGGCGGCGAGCTCAGCCACGCGGGCGGGGACACGGGGCCTGCGATCCACCAGAAGCGGCTCGCGGGGCAGCTGGACCTGCTCGCGGACGTCGCGCAGTGGATCCCGGACATGCGCGCCGTGTACTCTGCGCAGGACACGCCGAGCACGATCATCTCGTACGACCAGCGGCAGGAGCTGGCGCAGGGCGCCGAGGACGGCGAGTACGTGCCGCTTGCGCGCCTCAAGGCCGACAACTCACTGACGGGGTGGCTCGCCGCGTGCAGCCCGGCCTCGCCGCTGCGCGAGCACGGGTACGACCTGATCCCCGTCGGCGACGTCGACTGGGCCGACAAGTCGTTCATCGTCGACCACCTGCGCAGCATGGACGTGTGCGCCCACCCGGCTCTCATCCCGCAGCACGGGCTGCTGGCGGGCCTGCGGGTGCAGCGGGGCACGGACGCACTCTCGGCCAAGTTTGCCATCAGCAAAACGCTGGCGCACGCCGACGTGCTCGGCGTCCCGACCGAGCGCTTCACGGACGCGGCGACGGTCACGCCCGTGCCCTGGGAGGAGAAGCACGGCGAGCGGCTCCTGTGGCGCGGCGCGAACACGGGCATCTGGCACAAGGCACGCAACCACTGGCGCGGCACGCACCGCCTGCGCCTGCTCGCGCTGACGAACGCCGCCGACGGCGTCGCGCGCGTGCTCGGCCCCGCCGTGCGCGGCACGGTGGGCGATGCGACGGCGGACGCGCCGCTCGCGGACCTGAACGCGCAGCACGTGGACGTCGCGTTCGTCGGCGAGCCGATCCAGTGCGACGCCGCCGACGGCTCCTGCGCCGAGATCAAGGCCAGCTACGCGTTCCGCGACCGCGTCACGCCGGATGACCTCGACCGCGCAAAGTACCTTATCGACGTCGACGGCAACGCCTGGAGCGCCCGCTTCCAGCGCCTCATGCTCAGCGGCTCCCTCCTCCTCAAGAGCACCGTCATGCCCGAGTGGTTCTCGGACCGCATCCAGCCCTGGCTCCACTACGTCCCCGTCAAGGTCGACTATGCCGACCTGTACGACTCGCTCGTCTTCTTCAAGGGCAATGACGCCCTCGCGCGCGAGATCGCCGAGAACGCACGCGAGTGGACGGAGCGCTTCTACCGCAGAGAGGACATGGTCGCGTACGCGTTCCGCCTGTACCTCGAGTGGAGCCGCCTGCAGGCCGAGGACCGCGCGGCGGCCAGCTACACGTACAGCGAGAGCGACGAGGTTGTGCGCGAGTAGGCAAGGGACCGCGACAGTGTATTATAGAATGTATGAGATGCATGATGGTACAGTACACTAGAGCGGGGGCAGCGGGCGCTTGCACAGCGGGCATATCGTCTTGATGCCCATCCACTGTTGCAGGCAGCGTGTGTGGAACAGGTGGTGGCACGGCGCGACCGCGTATGCTGAGCGTACCGCGTCGGGCCCCGTGTCGACGTCCTCCATGCAGATGCTGCACGTGCTGCCGCCTTCGAAATATCCCCGCTGCTTCGTCCCTCCCTCCTCTCCATCCTCCTCACCGGCGTCCGCCTCGCCCAGCCCCGCCTCCTCGTCCCGCGGCACGAGCAGCGGGTGGTAGTCATACCCCGGCTCGGCCTGGAAGCGCTTCGGGAGGAAGAACGCGGGGCCGAAGCGGTCCTGCGCGAGTAGCAGCAGGATCTGCGCTCCCTGCCACAGCACGAGCAGCCAAATCCACGACGCATTCTCGATGAAGAATACGTTGTCGGGGCACGCGAGGGCGTCTGCCGTCAGCTCACTACTATGTGACTAGCTACTCACAGAGAGGCAGGGCGAGTCGGCCGGCAGCCGTGCCGAGGACGAAGCCGTGTTGGAGCGCGTTCGCGGACCCGCGCCGCGCGTTGCGCCAAATCTGCGGCACCCACGTGCTGTGCATGAGGAACATGAGGAAAGGGATGACGTTGGGGATCAAAATGATCTGGAAGAGGAGCAGCAGCGCGGCAATGCCTGCGATCCAGCGCAGCGGCGCATGCGTGTGGAACGCGTGCGAGATGCGCGCGAAGAAGCCGCTCGGCTCCTCGTTCTCGTCCCGCTGCGGCGCGCGCTCCGGCGCCTGGATGCGGTGCAGCAGCATGGCGTAGCGCTGGGGTCAGCTGGATTCTGCGATTGGACATACCGGGCCAAAGACGATCGCAGTGCAGAAGATGAGGAACGCGGGAACGAGCAGCGGCAAAGACGTCTTGTTGTCCGAGTAGATGCCGATCGCGAGGTGCGCGCTGAAGATCCACGTGTCCGAGATGCCCATGAGCACGATCGTCCACAAGCTGACCTTGGCGAGCGTCGATGGTGTGCGCGTGCTCTCCATCTGCCGCACGAGAAGCCACAGCACAAGCAGCTGCGATATCGTCGCGTACGCCGCATCTGGGGTCAGCTGGAATCAGATGTCCTTAGCTCACAGTTGATGGTCTTGCGCGTAAAGTCTCCAATGCCGACGCCGCGACCGTGGTCGACGCCGAGCGCAACACCGCACTGATCCGCGATCGCGACGATGCCGAAGGCGTTATTCTGCCAGTACTGCGGCGGCTTCGGTAGGCTCCAGAGCAAGCCCGACGGCTGCGCCAGCTCTCGGTGGTACGCCTCGACGGCCTCCGGGTCGACGCCCGGCGGCAGCGGCGGCACGCTCATGTACACGAGGAGCGGGCACGTGGTCGAGACGGGGTCGTCGCCCTTCGCGTCGGGGGTCACGAGCTGGTGCTCGCGGAAGCGTAGCTCCTTCTTCAGCTCTGCGAGAATCAGGTGCGCTGTCACGTTGTGGTGCTCGGGGTACAGCCGCGGGATGTTGCGGATGTCGATACGCGTGTGCTGCGGCTGGCCGTACAGCTCGTACGTCCCGTTCGGGACGTGGTGCAGGCCGAACACGTCGTACTCAATCGTGTGCGCACCCGAGAGCGTCACGGTGCCCTTGACCCAGTTCCAGTCCTCGGCCGTCGGCACGCCGCTCGCTGTTACGTTCTTCGCCGCCTCCACCTGCCGCTCGTTCAGATTCATGTCCCACTGGCTCACGCCCCTCCAGTCGAACTCGCCGCGCAGGAACGCCGCGTTCGTCTCGTTCCACCACGACTGATTTAACGACGGGATCCGCTGGTGCGCAAAGAACGTGCTGCCCTTCGCCGGCGTAGGCGCGAGCAGGTCGATCACCTCGACCTCTGCTTGTCGGTAGCCGCCGGTGATGTTCGTGAAGAACGGCTTTCCGGCTGCGGCAGCCTTCGCGTGGTTCAGGTGGTCGGGCTGTATTGACTGAGGGTACATTGATGGCCGGTGTGGCTGCGGTCAGCTCTATATGACTCAGAAAGCTCACCTCGGTCCAGTTGCCGGTCCCGTTGAGGTATCCCTCATACTCGCCCACTTGCTCGCGGATGATTTCGAGCTCCGTGACGCGCGGGGAGTCGCCGTCGTTGATGATTTGGGGAGAGTTACCATTGCCCATCAGGAAGAAGAACATGGTCAGGATGAGCATGCTCGTGAGGCTCTGCCGCGGCGGCGGCGGCGGGCGCTCGCCGACGAACACGCCGGGAAACGCCTGGTTCGGAGGCGTGATGACGGCGGCGCCATCGGTCGCCGGTGGTGGATCTGCCGGTGCCGCCGGTGCCGCCGGGGGCGCAGCGGGCGGCGCGGGCGGAGCTGGCGGGGCGGCATCGCCTCGCTCTGCCCGGTCTTGGTCGCTCATCGTTGTGCAGATGAGAAATGTTGTGAAAGGAGTCTTGGCCGATGCCTTGACGCTGGGTCATCACTATCGCCAGGCACGGCACACGCCACCCGAGCCACGCGACACGCCCCCGATCGCTCGTCATCAACATCTTGCTGCTTGCTTCCTCACCACCACCGACCATGAGCATGAACTTTGACGACGCCTCGCGTAAGCTAGAGTACCCGTGCAAGCTAACACCAGTTTTGAAAGCGTATGGCCTGTCGTCGCTCGCCCCGGAGCAATGGGAGGAGGTTGACCACGCCACCGAAGGCCCCCTCGCTGGCACGGGGACCATGGAGGAGCAGGACCCCCTCGGTCTCCGCGGACGGCTGAGCTTGTGAGTTGCGTGTAGGACGTCGCTGACCCCAGTGCCGGCGATCTGGACCTCAAGACGCGTATGTGCTCTGCTAAGGTGTAGCTGACCCCAGGCGCCGCGACGCTGCTCAGCTCGAAGAGCTTTGACCCCAAGCTGTTCATCCAGGTGCAGCACCCCGACGCGTCGTTTGCCGACCTGCGCCTCGGAATCGAGCACCTGGAGCGGTCCATCGACGCGCGCAGCGAGGCTGTGCGCATTCTCGTCGAGGACAACTTTGACCGCTTCGTGGCCGTCAAGGCGTCGAGCGACGTCGTGTACCGCGACATGAAGGAGGGCTTCCTCGACGACGACGACCACGGCGCGCGCGAGCTCCGGAACCTGTATAAGCGTGAGCCACGGAGTCCGGGTCTAGCTGACAGCAGTTACATGCGACCGCGCAGACCTCGTCTACCTCCCCGTCCTCGACAATGCCGTCAAGGCGTCTAAGCTGCGCTCGACGCTGGGCGTGTTCGAAAAGTCCAAGTTCCTGTTCAACCTGCCCGGGCAGCTGCTCGAGTCCATCAACGCGGGCAAGTACGACCAGGCGCTGCGCGACTACAAGAAGGGCCTCTTCCTGCACCGCGGCGGGGCGCTCATGCCGGGCGTCAAGGCGACGACGCCAGACCAGATTGCCCGCCAGCGGCGCATCTTTAACAAAGTGTGGGACAGCGTCGAGGATGTGATGCGCGACATGCGGCGGCGTCTGCACGTGCTGCTTAAGGATGCGGGCCGCAGCATCGAGGACCAGGAGAAGACGCTCGAGATGCTGATCGAGATCGAGGGCTCGGACGAGCCGGCGTGGAGCTACCTGGACTACCAGCACGAGCACATTGTCGACAGCGTCAAGACGCTGTACGAGCGCGCGAACGAGGCAGTCAAGCGTGCGCAGCGCGAGGCGGCGGCTGAGCCGTCCTCGTCGTCGCCGTATACGGACCTCCTGCGCCGCCAGCTGGCGCAGCCGGCGTACACACCGAACGCCGTGACTCGTGAGTTGTTTTGCATGGCTATAAACTGACAGCAGCGACTGCCACGGAGAAGGCATGGACTGCCATTCTGACGCTCATCAAGCAGCTGTCCGACTACATTGTGCGCTCGCTGCCGGGCTTCTGGCGGGTCGCCAAGGCGTGCATGGACGGCAAGTACCGGAAGCGCGACTCGTCGGGGGCGCTGCGTGCGTCGCACCGGCCGGCGCAGGCGTGCCGGCAGATGGCGGCGGACATTATCAAGTCGTACATTGTGCTGCTCGCGCAGTTCTTTGCGTTATCGGACGTCGGTGTGTCGTCTAAGAAACGGCTGCGCGACCAGACGGTGCCGGCGTTCGTGCCGGCGGGGACGACGGTGCTGGCGGCGGGGTACTACGGGGAGCAGGTCGCGAACGCCGTGGCGGACTGCACGTCTGAGCTCGTCGCGATCGACGTCGGCAAGGATGCGAGCTCGAGCGTGCGGTCGTTCATGGAGTCGCTGCGGTGGCGGATGGAGGAGATGATCACGACGACGTGGATCCGGGACGCAGCGGATCTGTACCTGCTCGAGGACTGGAAGCCGCCGGTGAACGAGGGCATCCTGCGTGGCCGGACGCGCTTCATCTACACGATGGACGACTTCCAGGCGCGCGTCATCAAGGCGGCGCGGGCCGTCGCGACCGGTCCCGCGACTGACGGCGAGAAGCCGCCGCCTGCGCCGTCTGTGTTCCAGCGCAAGATCCGGGAGGGCATCGTCGAGTCGCAGACGCTACTGTTCGACGGGCTCATGCGCCTCACGCAGCTGACGGACGCCGAGGAGCACGCGGTGCGCGTGTCGGGGACCAAGGAGAAGACGCCGACGACGGACGCGGAGACGCGGCTGCTGTACATCCTGTCTGCGTTCCACTACCAGCGCAAGAAGGCTGTGCCTGCTGTGATGAGCCTGGCGGCGAAGCTGCTGGGCCCGGAGGCGGCGGGGGACGAGACGCAGCTGGAGGACGCGCGCGCGCGGCTCGAGCTGCGCGTGTTCGACATGTGCGTGTCGCTTCGTGCCGAGCCGATGTGCGGGATCCTGACGGACGCGATCCTGCACGCGGGGGTCGACTGGCTGGCGTGCCCGGCGCCGACGGAAGTGCGGGGGTACATGCACCGGCTTGTGCTGGGGCTTGTGGAGGCGCACGCGCGCGTGTCGGGCGTGAATGCGATCCTGGTGGGCAAGGTGCTGCAGGCGCTTGTGGCGCGGCTGGCGGGCGCGGCGCTCGACGCGTTCCGCACCGTCAAGCGCTTCGGCACGGGCGGCATGCTCACCGCGACCGTCGAGATCGAGTACCTGCAGCAGAGCGTCGAGGCGTACCTGAGCCGCGGCGCCAAGGAGGCGTTTGCGCAGACGTACGAGGTCATCAGCCGCGGCCTCCGCAGCTCGGAGACACCCGAGGCCCTGCAGCGCGAGCTCGCGAGTCTCCAGACCATCATCCGCGACACGCGCCGCGTCACGGCCGTCGAGACGATTGCGCTGCGCCCGTCGGCGGGCAGGAACGACAGTACTACGAGGCGTTAGGCTCCGAGGCCGCGGCCGGAGGCCGAGGCGTGTGACCGCCAGGTCGTACGCCGAAACCACGCTTCTGCAGACCGCAGGCCACTACTCTCACTATACCTTAGAGCGCGGCCCACAGGTCACCAGACTGCAGGCTACATTAGCCCATCAGGCCACAAGCCACAAGGGCAGACACGTGATAGACGATTGCGATGATAACGTAATGCCATGTGCATGGGGCGTGGGTCGGGCCGAGCCACGCTGGCGCGTGCGGCGCGGCACGCCCCAAAAGATGGGCCAGCTGCAGGCGAGGAATGAGGAATGCCGGAGCCGGGGGCCGGGCCGGTCGGCGCTAAGCTCTGCTCTGCTGCTGCTGTCTGCTGGAGCATGGAGATGGACGAGTGTCCGGAGCGACGGGCCAAGCGGGCCAAGAGCCCAAGCACGCGCACGAGCGTGCAAGCGTGCGAGCGTGCGGGTCAGGTGACTGCGCTGTGGGGATGGGCACGTTCATGCGGGGATGCTGGGGACGCTGGCGGGGAACTCTGGTGCATGCGTGCTGCCTGCTTAGTGCAGCTGGTCGGCGTTCTGCATGGACAGAGGGTGGAGGCGACGTACGGCGGCCGGTGTGTAAGTCCGCGGGGGCTCGGCCGAGGCCGAGGGCTGTACGTCTCCGCCACGCGCAGCGGGGAGTCGGGCTCTCCGGGCGTACGGGCGTGCTATAAGTAGACTGCTCAGGCACTGGCTCTGGCACTGGCACTGGCTCTGTGCTGCAGCACCGGCGCTGGCTCTGTGCTGCAGCACCGGCGCACCGGGAGAACCGGCGGGCGACGATCATGTGTCTCTTCTGGACCTGGTCGTCTGCAACTCTGCCCGAGGCATGCCCCGTATCCAGATTGCAGAGGAGCTGGCCAGCTAGGGAGCAGCATAAGAGGAGCAGATCACGAGGATCACGAGCAGGCCGCGCCGCGGCGGGATGTGGCCCATGGCCCTGGTGGCCGCAGGGCGCGCAGGGCAGGGCAGGGCGGCGATGACGCACCCAGGCCCGGCGGCAGCGCTGGGCCCGCTGGGCGCAGCGCGCAGTGGCGACCAGCGGCCAGCGGCCAGCTGGACTGACGCAGTCACCGTCCCTGGCTGTCTCTGCTTATCAGTCCTCCCATAGGCCATGGCGCGCTGCCGTAGCCCCTACAGCCGCCGTCGGTCGTCGTCGCTACAGACGCACGCATGCATGCATCCACCCTCTGCGTGCTTTATAAGACGCGGCATGCACGAGATGCAAGTGGAATGGAACACTGCTGCAGAGGACGAGGGAGAGGGATTGCGGTAGTGGCTGCGGCAGTGGCCAGGTCGGCCCGGTTGGCCAGGGGACGGTCGAGTAAGGTTGCGTGCCCAGCGGGCATGCCATGACTGTGGATCGGCGGATGTACCAAGGCAAGGCGGCCGGGCGTGGGAGCAGAGGCTGGGCAGGCTGCAAGCGCTACGCGAGCACACTCACTCACCCACCGCACTCACGGCCGGCGGCGTATCAAATATGACGATCACCCGTCATCCCTATGACTACCGCCCTCTACGCTGGCGCTGGCTCCATCTCGTAGCCGTAGCCGTAGCCGCATCCATCTCCCCGCTCACCACCTCCTCCTTTTCCATCCACCCCCTTCCATCCCTCCCTCCATCGACACACTCCAGACTCGACCACCCGCGACCCCGCCTCCATCGCGCACCCTCGCCTCCCACCCCCGTACTCTACTGTCCACCACCGCCCATCGCTTAATCATACATACCTGTCTCCACCACCACACAATCGCAATCGCACCCCGGCGGCTATCAGCTCCACCCGTGACTCACCCTTCTGACCATCGACACATCCTCTCCCAACCCTTCTCACAACTCCCCACGCCACCCTCCTTTGCTCCCCATTATCAGGCAATGTTGTCTGCAAGCCCCGCCGTCCCCCTCAGTAGCATAGACTTTGCCGACCCCCACGGACGACGCCTCTCCCTGCGCACAGCCCACGGCCGCGAGTTCCTCACACACCGCGACGGCCTCCCCTCCCCAGAACACCTTACCCCCGTCTCCGGCACCCCCGCAGGCGGCACCCCTGTCTCGGGCACACCCGTCCTCTCCGGCGCCGGCACCCCGCTCGACGTCTCGGACGACGAGCTCGTCCTCGAGTCGGCAAACCACTCGCGCACAGAACTCCACGAGCACTACGAGGACGGCCAGACCCTCTACAAGGCCCCGTCCAACGGCGGCATCTGGCACGACGACGTAAGTCACCGATCCCCTCCCTTGCCCTGCACATGAGCCGGCGCGGCCCGTGCATGCACGCACAACTCCCGAGCAGAGCTGGGCACGGCACGGCACGCCACGCACGGCAAGCCAAGCACAGTCAGAGACGGACAGAGGCGGCAGAGGCGGCAGAGGCTCGAGCTCGGCCCCGCGTCCCCTGGTAGAGCCTGGTTGACACGGTCGACCTGGTCGCCTTGGTGGTCAGAGAATTGACCGCCGCTGCATGCGTCATTGGCGCCCACCACGCTCGCTCACGGACTCTGCTGTCGAGCCGAACCCCTGCCCCAACTCGTCTATCCCAGCGCACGCTCGTTATCTATCAGTCTCCTCCCTCCTACATCTCCCGTCAGACACACAGACCCACACTCGTCCCAGCTCTATATCAGTGCATCAGCGCCGTTTGTCCGTCTCCACATTCCCCCACTCCCCCCTCACCATCTTGTAACACTCGTTTATCGTCGCACTGCTGCTGCCGCTGGTCCTCCCCTAGCCGTCTCCAGCGCCTGCGACCCGGCCCGGCTCTGCGTTCCGCGTCGTCTGCTTCTGCAGCGCTGCTTGCGCACTGTGGTAGTTTTCGGCGCAGGACGCTCGGCCCCCGCAACATGCCCGCAGTCATGCTCTTCATCCACCGCACCCAGATCAACCACCCGGCCCCGTCTCCCATGATGGCCCCGCCTCACCGCCGCGAGCCGCCGCGAAAGTGGTGGTGGCGTCAGGCGCAGCCCCGCGCCAAGGCGGCCCGCAAGCTGACGCTGGACAATGTTGCGCGCTTGGTGCGGTCTCCCCACTCTTTTTCCCAATATACTCCCTTTTCCCTGGCCCCAATCAGCGTGCTCTAATCTCGGATGAACTGACACCCCCTACAGCCCAGCAGCATCCCAGGCTCGCCTGCCCCCGGCTCCCCCGGACTCCCGCCTGCATCCGCCGCCCAGAGAAAGCCGACCACCGCGTCCAACCTCTCCTTCGCAGAGTCTCCCCCCACCACCGACGCAGCAGCTGCAGCAGCAAACCGCCCCGCTTCTCGCCGGCAGGGCACCTCCAACACCTCGGGCTCCAACTCGTCCCCCCACGCCTCCCCGACCACCACACGCCATCCCAAGCACCACTCCGGCCCCCTCCACGACCTCCGCCGTTTCCTCAACCACCACATCGGCCACTCGGACCACAAGGAAAAGGACCGCCACAGCTTTGCCCAGCAGGCTCTCAACCAGCACCTCGACGAGTCGAGCACAAACTCGACCGGCACCCCCTCCCTGTCCGGCGCTGCCACCCCGGGCAACCAAGCGCGCGGTAGCCAGTTCTTTGGCGCCGGCGGAGCAGCCAGTTCCGGAGGTTCGACACCCACGAGCCAGCTACCCGATGGAGTCGGCAAGGACCGCGACAAGGATCATCACGGACACCACTCCTCTCATCTCGTCGGCTTCATGAAGCACCACCACCGCGACAAGGACGGCGAAAAGTCGCACTCGTCGCTCGCCTCCTTCTTCGGCGGCTCGGACAAGAAGAAGAGGAAGGAGAAGGAGCGCCGCGCGGCCGCCGCCGCCGCAGTCGAGGACCATGGCTCGCGCCCGTCGTCCCGCCCCGGGTCCGTCGCCCCGTCGCGCACGTCGACCCTCATGATGAGCGAGGCTCACCACGACCACCACCACCACCACGCCAGCGGGCACGCGACGCCCAAGAACCTGAACGACTACCCCGGCGTCCCTGGCCCCGTCATTGCGCTGACGCACCCGTCCTCGATCGAGGCGACCCACGCGCACCTGTCCAAAAAGTACGGCAAGTGGGGCCGCGTGCTCGGCTCGGGCGCCGGCGGCACCGTCCGCCTCATCAAGGCGTCGCAGAAGACGGGCGGCAGCACGTACGCCGTCAAGGAGTTCCGTCCGCGCCGCCAGGGCGAGAGCGAGAAGGAGTACCTGCGCAAGGTCACGGCCGAGTTCTGCGTCGGCGTCACCTTACACCACATCAACGTCATTGAGACGGTCGACATTGTCTGCGACCACGGCCACTACTACGAGGTAGGTCCCTATGCGTGCGCTAACAACGGCTAACGTGCCAGATCATGGAGTATGCGCCGTACGACCTGTTCTCGGTCGTCATGTCGGGCAAGATGAACCGGCCCGAGATCTACTGCGTGTTCCGCCAGATCATTGACGGCGTCAACTACTTGCACTCGATGGGTCTCGCGCACCGCGACCTCAAGCTCGACAACTGCGTCATGACGTCGGACAACATTGTCAAGCTGATTGATTTCGGTACCGCGACCGTGTTCCACTACCCCGGCAAGCACCAGATTCCCGCGTCGGGCGTCGTCGGCTCGGACCCGTACCTCGCGCCCGAGGTCCTTACCAAGGACTCGTACGACCCGAGACTGACGGACGTCTGGTCGGTCGCGATCATCTTCATGTGCATGATCCTGCGCCGCTTCCCGTGGAAGATCCCCGACTACAAGACGGACATGTCGTTCAAGCTCTACGTCAACACGCACCCGGACCTGTGCCAGAAGCCGCAGACCAAGACGCCGGCGCCGTCGGTCATGAACGGGAGCGACGGTGCGCACAACCGCCAGGGCGGGCGCGACACGCTGCTCGCGGACGGCAGCTCAAAGCTGCCGTTCCGCCGGACGCCGAGCAACTCGACGCAGGCGACGGCGGTCGAAAGCGCAGGCCGGAGCGAGGTCAGCAGCACGACGTCGCGGGGCAGCGGGGACACGTTCACGCCGCGCGTGGACCGGCTCAAGCTGACCGAGTCGCCGCAGGACCGCTCGGACCAGTACTTCCCGCGGCGGCACGACTCGACGGCGTCGCTGCCGCCCAACACGAACCCGCAGTACGCGCGCAAGCCGCGGCAGCAGACGCTGCCCGCACCCGTGTCGCCGACGCGGGCGGCGCAGCCGATGCCGCGCAACCGGGCGTCGTCGACGTCGGGGGCGCAGCCGACGGTGCCGCTGTCCAAGGAGCAGACGCAGCAGCGGGCGCAGCAGCAGCAGAAGCGGCGCGAGCGCGCGGCGTCCATCTCGTCGACGCGGACGTACCAGACGGGCGGTGCCGAGTCGATCTTCCGGCTGCTGCCGCGCGAGTCGCGCTCGGCGATCATGCGCATGCTCGCGGTCGAGCCGAGCATCCGCTGCACGCTGAGCGACCTGCTGCACGGCACGGGCAAGGACGACCAGATGTGCCCGTGCGGGCGCGGCGAGTGCGGCGGCAACCTGGCGCGGCCGCCCGAGGAGCTGACGGGCGTCGACGTCAACGACGACCACGGCGATGCGTGGATCCAGAACATTGAGTGCTGCTCGCACCACCCCGGGCGCAAGATGAACCACACGCACATCAAGGTCGTCCAGGAGACGGAGAAGCCGAAGAAGAAGTTGTTTCATTAGCGGCACAGCAACTCCCACGGCATCCCTGCGGCGCAAGCTGAAGAAGGTGGTGAGGCGGCGGCGCGAGCGGCGGCGCGCGAAGCGAGCGGAGCGCGAGGCGCGGCGGACGGAGCGCGCGGCGCGGCGGGCGGAGCGCGCGGCGCGGCGGGCGGCAAGCGGCACGGCGTCGTCTTCGGAGGCCGAGACCGAGTCGGAGGAGTCAGGCTCGGGGACGGAGTCGGAGTCGGAGGCAGAGTCGACAGAGTCGGACGGGTCGACGTGGTCGGCGCACGTGGCGTGAGCGCCGCGGGTGTCCGGACACGCCGCCCGCGCGCCGCGAGCAGCAGCCTGCTCGCCGTCCCTGTCGTCCCTGTTCCGGAGCTAGGCGAGCTCGGGGATGGCGGCAGGCGCCCGCGCGCCGTGCGCAGCCTCGCCCGGTTGAAGTAGTTCCGTTGTCTTGCACTGCCCGCGATCAGTATCAGTACCGTTTAGAAATGCATGTCATCACCTTGAGCGAAGCGCGAGCGTGCGCGCGCGTGAGTGAGCGAGCGCAGCGAGCGAACGAACCAGCAGTATCAACGAGCGACCGTCCGAGAAAGCGAGTGGAGTCAGGGTGAGTGGCAGATGGCAGCGGGTGTTGCAGCGGCGGGTATGGGACGACTCGAGCGCGTGAGACGTCTGGCTGCCGTCGACCCGTGACGCGTCCGCGGCGCGTGGCGGCTCGAGGCTCAGAGCATGTCCGCCGGCGAGCAGCGTTTAGATGATGGGGGCCTGGGCGAGTGCCCGCTGTCGAATAGCTTATTCTGAATCGAAGCCGCGGCGGAGCGCGAGGCGGAGCTGGCCGGGCGTGGCGGGAAGGGCGCAGCACACGCTGGTGCGGTCCGGCGCGCCGCGGGGCGCTGGCGTGTGGCTCTGGCGTGTGGCGGCTTGCGCGGGCATCGGGCACGCGGGCACGCGCTGCTCCGTCTGTAGCGAGAGAATACCTGCTACGTGGGCTCCGAGACAGCTCTGTAGTGCGCGGGAGGCCTTGGCCGGCGCAGAGCATAGTGTCAACAAATCATGTTCCCGAGTCCCCAGTGCATGTAGATCTAGGACGACTGTTCGTAGAAGAGGATCCAGACACTGCACTCCGGGTGACGGCGGCGGCGTGGCACACCCGACTGGACAGTGGGCCTAGCCTCGAACTGCGGGTCCATGGTCTTCTCATGCAGCCAGTGTGCGCTGTAACTGGAGGGCGGAACACAGTAATACATGGGACAGTAATGCTACAGCTCGGCCTCGCGCGCACCGGCCGGAGCGGCAGTGGCGATGCGCCGCCATCTCGTCGGTTGCCGTATACACATGTCTGGATCTGCGTCTGCTTCTGCGTCTGC